>CAUYRH010003518.1:0-59306 GCA_963574655.1 Perodicticus potto
TCTGAGATCTTTTCATCAAACTGTTTAACACAGCCTTCATGGCATTTTCTTAGTTACTGTATGAAGGCATTTGTGCACTGCATTCAGTAAGTTCTGCCTGTGCCCTTCCAAGATGCACTGTAGATGTGGCCCCACCAATTACCTCCCTCAATCCCAACCTTCCCCCTTCTCTCTCTTCCCATAATCTTGTGCTACAGTTGGGTTATAGTCTTAATATGGGACCTTTAAATTAGCTTCATAGTAGGGCTGAGTACATTGGATATTTTGTAGGGCTAAGTAGATTGGATACTTTTTCTTCCATTCTTGAGATACTTTGCTAAGAAGAATATATTCCAGCTCCATCCATGTAAACATGAAAGAGGTAAAGTCTCCATCTTTCTTGAAGGCTGCATAATATTCCATGGTGTTCATGTACCACAATTTATTAATCCATTTGTGGGTTGAGGGGCACTTGACCTTCTTTCATGACTTAGCAATTCTGAACTGGGCTGCAATAAACATTCTGGAACAAATATCTTTGTTAGAATGTGATTTTTGTTCTTCTGGATATACACCTAGTAGAGGAATTATAGGATCGAATGGCAGGTGTAGTTTTAGATCTGTAAGTATTCTCCAAACATCTTTCCAACAGGAACGTATTAGTTTGCACTCCCACCAGCAATGTAGACGTGTTCCCTTTTCTCCACATCCACGCCAACATCTCTGTTTTGGGGATTTTGTGATGTGGGCTAATCTTACTGGAGTTAGATGATATCTCAAAGTAGTTTTGATTTGAATTTCTCTGATGATTAAGGATGATGAGCATATTTCATGTATCTGTAGGCTGTGTGCCTGACTTCTTCAGAGAAGTTTCTCTTCAAGTCCCTTGCCCACCCTGAGATGGGATTTCTTGTTCTTTTCTTGCTAATAAGTTTGAGTTCTCTGTGAATTCTGGTTATTAAACCTTTGTCAGAGACATAACCTGCAAATATCTTCTCCCATTATGAAGGCTATCTGCTTGATTTAGTTACTGTGTTCTTGGCTTTGCAGAATCTTTTTAGTTTGATCAGGTCCCAGTAGTGTATTTTTGATGTGCTTCAATTGCCAAGGGAGTCTTCTTCACAGAATATTCGCTCAGGCCGATTTCTTCAAGAGTTTTCCCTGCACTTTCTTCTAGTGTTTTTATGGTTTCATGTCTTAAGTTTAAATTTTTAATCCAGTTAGTGTTTATCTTAGTTAATGGTGAAAGGTGTGGGTCCAGTTTCAGTCTTCTACAGGTCAGCCAGTTTACCCATCACCATTTGTTAAATAGGGAATCTTTTCCCCACTGAATGTTTTTAATTGACTTGTCAAAGATCAAATAATGGTAAGTAGCTGGGTTCATCTCTTGGTTCTCTATTCTGTTCCATACATCTACCTCTCTGTTTTTGTGCCAGTACCATGCTGTTTTGATCACTATTGACTTATAGTACAGTCTCAGGTCTGGTAGCATAATTACTCCTACTTTGTTTTTATTTCTGAGTAATGTCTTGGTTATTCTAGGTTTTTTTCTGATTCCATATAAAATGATGCATTATTTTTTCAAGATCTTTGAAGTATGACAATGGAGCTTTAATAAGGATTGCATTAAAATTGTATATTGCTTTGGGTACTATAGACATTTTGACAATGTTGATTCGTCCCAGCCATGAGCATGGTATGATTTTCCATTTGTTAACATCTTCAGCTATTTCTTTTCTTAGAGTTTTATAGTTCTCTTTATAGAGATCTTTCACGTTCTTTGTCAGGTAAACTCCCATATATTTCACTACTGTGAACGGAATAGAGTCCTTGACTGTTTTTTCAGCTTGGCTATTGTTGGGATATATAAAGGCTACAGATTTATGAGTGTTGATTTTGTAACCTGATCCAGGATCTGTATTCCTGGATCTCTTCTAAGAGTTTTGTGGCAGAATCCCTGGTATTTTCCAGATATACAATCATATCATCCGCAAAGAGTGAAAGTTTGATCTCTTCTAACCCTATATGGATACCCTTCATCACCTTTTCTTCCCTAATTACAATGGCTAAAACTTCCATTACAATGTTAAAGAGCAGGGGAGACAGTGGTCAACCTTGCCTAGTTCCAGATTTGAGTGGAAATGATTTCGATTTAACTCCATTCAATACGATTTGGCTGTGGGTTTCGGGTAGATGGCCTGTATCAGTTTAAGAAATGTTCCTTCTATACAAATTTTCTTACGTTTTCTGATCATGAAGGGATGCTGGATATTTTCAAAAGCTTTTTCTGCATCAGTTGAGAGAATTATACGTGTCTTTGTTTGTTAATTTGTTTATGTGCTGATATTTTCATGTCAGAATTCTACCAAACCTTTAAAGAGGAACTAGTACTTATAGTACTCAACCTTTTTCAAAATATAGAAAAAGAAGGAATACTAACCAACACATCCTATGGATATTTTCTTTTCTTTTCTTTTTTTTAATTTTTATTAAATCATAATTGTGTACATTGATGCAATCATGGGGCACAATGTGCTGACTTTATATATAATCTGAAATATTTTCATTGAACTATTTAACATAGCCTTTATGGCCTTTTAATCACTATATGAAGACATTTATATTCTACATTTAGTAATTTTCACTTGTACCCTTGTAAGATGCACCGTAAGTGTGATCCCGCCAATCACCCTCCCTCCACCCATCCTCCCCCCTCCCCCGAATTGGCCGGTTTTTAAAGAAAAATTATCTTCCCCAGTTTACTGTCCGATATTTATCCATCCAAAATAGGTATTAGCTGTTGGTACATAGCAATAGGTTTCTAAATTTGTTAAAAAATTTCTTAAAGAATGTATTAAACAGACTTCAGAAGTTGTTCTGTTCACCTACTCTAACCATTCTGGCATGTTAATTCATATTTTTGCTAATAATGCCAAGTGCTTTCTGCAAACACAGGTCGCTATGAACTATGTAGCCAGCTAATTAGCCACGTTGCTGTGCCAGATTTTCAGCTTGACACTCTGATTTTTTTTTTTTTTTTTTGTAGAGACAGTCTCACTTTATCGCCCTTGGTAGAGTGCCATGGCATCACACAGCTCATAGCAACCTCCAACTCCTCCTGGGCTCACGCGATTCTCTTGCCTCAGCCTCCCGAGCAGCTGGGACTACAGGCGCCTGCCATAATGCCCGGCTAGTTTTTTGCTGCAGTTTGCCCAGGGCTGGATTTGAACCTGCCACCCTCGGTATATGGGCCAGCGCCCTACCGAGCCACAGGTGCGCCCCTGATTTGATTTTTGAAAAACATCTATTTTAAGGTTTACGGGACTGAAATTTCTGATTCATCGAGGAGGTCATTCAATCGTTTAGGTATTTTTCCCAACATTTAACCAAAAATCCAAAGGGATTTCAAATAATGCTTCTAGTTTTTCATTACGAAAAGGGCCTTCCAACCTGAACCAGAGCAAGATCCTAGCTCTACTAAAAATAGAAAAATTAGCCAGTGTGGTGGCACATGCCTATAGTCCCAGGTACTCGGGGAGGCTGAGCCAGGAGGATCCCTTGAACCCAGTAGTTTGAGGTTGTTGTGAGCCACGATTTACACACAGAGTGGGAGGAAGGAAAGGAAGGAAGTAAGGTCAGCTGTCCAGGCTTCAGGCCTGTAGGCCTTCTGCTCCTTCCCAAGGTTACACTCTGCAGGGTTCCAGAAACCCTTACTTTGAGTTAGTTTAATGCTCTTGCAGTACTTTATTCATGAAGGATCACCTTCCTTTTTAGAGCATATGACTTTTGGGGAAAGTAGGTAGCTTTGGTGGAGGAGAAAGGACAATCCCTTTCTGTTCCTAAGCTCCCCTTTCAGAACTATGCCCAAATGCTGGTACACAGAGTCACCAACATAAACAGAAAACGCAGACTGGAGATGGAAACCTTAAATGGTCAGAAAAGCAGGGTTAGTCATTTCCAGGGCCGCTCTGATATTTTCCTGGGAACATACCAGACAGCTGTCCTGACTGTATCTAAAAGTGTGTACTCAGAAATTAAAAAGCTAGAATGGATTAAGAATCAGAGTCTCCCTCACTGCTACCCCACCCACATTTAATTACATACCATCCCAAGACTTGATCCAGAAAGCCCAGGCTGACAAGCTGCTTTAAATAAAGCTGGGCTAAGAAGATGTACTCTGCACTCTTCCCTATCAGGCTAAGGTTCTCCTCCCTCCCCGGAACCTCGGAGACCACAGGCAACTGCAGCTGAATGCAGAGTATTTGCCACCTGTGTTTTATCTGGTGCCTGTCTTAGCGTCTCAGCTTGTTCCCACTCACGGTCTTCCAGGTCCAGACAGTTTCCATCTCTTTGTTGCATACAGTTGACAAACGAAGCACAGCTATCAACTGGCATGAACAGAACAGACTTTAAACGTCTTTCCTGAGCTATGAATGACTTGCGGCTCCAAAAAAAAAAAACCAACAACTGTAGGCATCTTCCAATATCACTCTCTACATTTGTCATTTAAGACTGGACATCCCTGACCTCAAAGCCACTTCAGTTCTCAAACTCCAAAACCACCAATCAGTCACCATGCTTTAGCACGGATACTTTAGGATTCATTCAGAGTAAAAGTTCAGAGTAAGCTTGCATCATTTTGTTTTGTCAACCCCCTCGGTCTATTAGCATTTCACTTATACCCATTTAAGGTGACAAAACAACAGTTTAAAAGAGGACAAGATTTTCAAACAAGTATTAACTGAAGGGCTCACAAAGGTGGTAGTCAGACTTTAAATTTTTTGAAAAGATTTTCCTGAGGGTAACATAAACTAGATCTATAATTTCGAGCTTTCTCAGAGTTGGTGATCCCTTTGGGAATCAAGTGAAAATTAGGCGTTTTCTTTACAAAAAGCACATGAAGCACTGCTCTAGGGTCATTTATTTCAAAATTTCCCTGAAATAGGACCTCGCTGTGCCTATTGAGTGGTGGTAGAGAACCCATGGATTTTAGGTAAAAAGTTCCCCAGCTGAATTGGATGGGCGGTCTGGAGAAGAGTGACTTTTATAGAAGAATCCTGCTAAAAGGGACTCAGAGAAAAATCCAATCCGACCCTGTCATTTGACACGGGAGGCCATGGAATCTGTCTCCCTCTCTAAAAGGACAGTGCAGGTTACCTGCACAGGCAGCACCAGCGGTGACCTCTCTTGCCTTCAGGCCAACAGGCCTTCTGCTCCTTCCAGCTGTCACACTCTGCAGGATTCCAGAAACCCTTACCTTGAGTTATTATAACACTCTTGTAGCGCTTTTTTTTTTGTACCAGGATAAGTAAATGAATGGTATATTATTTGAACTAGGAAAAAACTAACTAGAAACGGTATTTTGTAACAACTTTATTTCCTTGCTTTTACTTTAGCTCTGACCTACCTAAAAATTCACTTTCACAGTTGTAGGGATAACTTCAAGTTCATAGACTTTTTAACAAACCCAAGATAACTAAGAGAACAAATATGGAAACTGATTTTTAAAAGCAGTTGAGCGTGAGAGATTAATTTTCTATAAATCATGTGGCAGTCAGTTGAATTCCACTGATACAGTTTTGTTTACATTTGTTCAGTTCAGAGACAGTTGTCTGGAATTTCTCTCTCTAGAAGGAAAAAAAGAAAAAGGACTCCCCCCGCCCCAAAACCAAAACAATCCAGTTGAATTACAGGACTAATAAACATTTTTTCCCCAAGATGTTTTTTGTTATAAAAAAACTTACTTCCTCTTAACTTTTTAATCCCATGAAAGAAAATATTAAATACATTAAACTCACACTACCAGGAATTATACACTTTCTAGAACACCTTTGGTCACCATCAGATCTTAGTGCCATCAAAACCAAGACACTGTCTCTCAAATCCTGGAAAAATGTCTGTGACCTTTAAGGTGAAAATACAGATAGGCAAACTACGTATGACTCAAACTTTATTATAAAAAAAGTATGTCTCTAAAATACAGGCCTGCATACATGCACCTGTACATACCAAGCACACAGGGGCTACCATAAAAACACACACAAGAGGCTTGTATTCTTTACCGTATGCTCTTCTGAACTGTTAATTTGTTATGTGGGCATATTTCAGTTGTAATTAAGAAAATGAACAGGGGTGTTAGGCATTTTGATGCTACTAAAAATAATGTTTTGTATACTAAAAAATGATGCCATCATCAAATCTTCAACTCTAGAAAAAAAGAACACCATGGATCGGCCATTTAATACACTGTTTTGAGCTCCAACACTGATTCTGAATGACTCTGGACTGAAAATTTCTTGCAGGTATTTTATGTTTTCCATTTTTGTCTATATATTATTTTGATAACATTTTTAGTTGGGGACACATAAAAATTGGAGGGGGGAGAGTGATAAAGTTAAAAATTTGGATTGAAAACAAAAGGTCGCCTGTAATCCCAGCACTGTGGGAGGCTGAGGAGGGAGAATTGCTTGAGCTCAGGAGTTCGAGACTCGTCTGAGTGAGAGTGAGACCCCGACTCCTAAAAACGTGGACGAAACCCAGCCAGGGGCTGCGGGGAGAGCCTGTAATCCCAGCGGCTTCCGGAGGCTGAGGCAGCAGGATGCCCACAGCCCACTGCACTCTGCTCAGGGGCATAGGGTGAGACTGTGTCTCAACAACATCAAAAAAAGCAAAGAAATAAAAAAAATAAATAAAGCAAAGAAATAAAAAAAATTTTTAAAAAAAAGAAAAGAAAACAAAAGGCCATTTGTCCAATTTTTGTTTGGCAGTTTGTTCTATATCCCACATTTCCATTTCTGGAAGCACTCAGCGACCATAGCAGCCAGCTTTTATTAAGCATTTATTTGTGAGTGCCGTGGACTCCTCCAAATGCTATACTCCTACTGACTCACTGACTCTTCCTCACAACCCAGAAAGGGAACAAAGACAACTTGCTCTAGCGGCAGAGAAAGAATCTGAATTAATCAGAGCCCCAAATGAACCACTTCTTTTGAGTACAGTATTAGGTTCAGATAGAAGCGGTAATTTATATGCTCTTTGGTTAAGTGTCAAACCCAAGTTCCCTATTATTTGGGGACTGAGTTTGAAATGAGCACCGTGCTATATTCCTTTTGGTACAGAAATGCATGCCGGACTGTAGGCAACACTCCACTGTGCCTGGTGCACATGGAAAGCCCATAGCACTGTCCTACACCTTCACTCCTCACAGCTTCCAGGCTCTGAGAACCTCGCTGAGAATCAAACTGAGTTTTGAGTCCATGTATCAAATATCAGATAATAAAAATGGAATGCTCTGGGTTCATTTCCCAACCTGATTCTTCCTTCTTAGGACTTTAAAGCGAAATGGTTAAACTACAATGTGATGTGAGTGACAGAAATAAAGTTGTTCTTATGTGCGCTGAGAAGGGTTGCCACCATGATTAAGTAAGTGCTACCAAAAATATTTATTCTTTTGCTCACGAATGCTGTAGGTCTCCTGGGTTTCGGCTGATTAATTAGGTGCTGGTTTGCAGGGTTGGACATAAACAGTGATGTGTGGAATGTCAGCATGGCTGGAAAAAGACCAAAAAACACTGTAACACAGCCAGACCAAACTCGCTCCCCCGTCTCCACACTCAGAGGGTCAGGCAAATTACTCCAATGTTACAGCTGAATATTTTTGGCAAGAATGTGAAATAAAAAACCCTGGTTTGGGGAGGTGGGAGGAAGGCTAGGGGGAAAAATGCTTTTATAATGGATGATCCACTGTGTCATTTGTGTCTGGAGCTATTTAAGAATTTTATTTTGACTTCAACATCTGACATCATGATTTTTAAAAGGATGTGGAAGCAGACACGGTATTAATTACCTCAGACTTTGCTCCAGTCCACGTATTTTAATCCTGTTTATTCTAAAATGACTCCCCTGTACATTTATTGAAACTCTTGCATTCTAAAATGCAAAAGCCCACACAGCAGCTGTTCTGTTCATTTTTTTTATCTTCCACAACAAACTATCTGTCTCACAGCACAGATAGATACAATAACAGTAATTCAGGTTTAAAAGTGGAAACCTAGGAATATATAAAAATGATCTATTTTGGTTCATTGCCTTCTTAGGTTATAAATGGAAAAAAGAAAGACTGAAATCTTTGTGGATGGCTTTTTGGCACCCTCCGTGTATGGCACACTTTCACATCAAATAAATTTAATGCAAATCCTTTTCCAGGTCACACTGGTTCAGGGGGACTGGAGAGTCAGGAACTTAAGCCTGGGGCTGAGGCCCCAGACCCAGGATAATACATTGTAAGACACCGTGCAGCTGCTAACAAGGGAATTCATTTAAGTGAGGCTTACAGGGAAATATTATGTCATAAAACAGTCCACGGTAATTCTCAATTAGTAGCTTCAATTTGAAGAAAAGCAGGGGTGACCAGGAATTCCCATGAACAAGGTAAAGACTGAGAAAGACAAAAATGTAAGCCCTTATCAAAATGAACAGTAGAAAAGATTCCCTTCTGGCTTGGCGCCTGTGGCTCAACGGGCTAAGGCGCCAGCCACGTACATCTGACCTGGCGGGTTCGAATCCAGCCCGGGCCCGCCAAATGACAATGACGGCTACAACCAGAAAATGGCTGGGCGTTGTGGCGGGCGCCTGTAGTCCCAGCTACTTGGGGGGCCGAGGCAAGAGACTCGCTTGAGCCCAGGAATTGGAGGTTGCTGTGAGCTGTGACGCCACAGCACTCTATCCAGGGTGACAGCTTGAGGCTCTGTCTCAAAAAAAAAGAGGAAAAGATTCCCTTCTCTCAGAGCTCTCGCTCAAGGGTTCCTGGTCAGAGAGGCTTTCCTTGACGACCTTATCTCAAATAGTCCCTACCCCTAACCATTGTCATTTGCGATTCCCATAACTGGCATTATTTCTTCCTCGTACTTATCACCTGCTAACATATTACAGGTCTCCTGCTAGGTCCTCTGACTGGAATGGAAGCATGTGAGGACAGGAACTCCGGGTTTGTTCACGGCACTATCCTCACAGCCTATGCTTGAAAGTGAGTAGGAATTCAATTATGATGATGTTTTTTTTTTTTTGAGACAGAGCCTCAAGCTGTCACCCTGGATAGAGTGCCATGGCATCACAGCTCACAGCAACATCCAATTCCTGGGCTCAAGCAAGTCTCCTGCCTCTAACTCCCAAGTAGCTGGGACTACAGGCGCCCGCCATAACGCCCGGCCATTTTTGGGTTGCAGCCGTCATTGTTGTTTGGCAGGCCCGGGCTGGATTCGAACCCGCCAGCTCATGTGTACGTGGCTGGCGCCTTAGCCCGTTGAGCCACAGGCGCCGAGACATGATGATGATTTTGAGAGACAGTCTTACTATGCTGCCTAGGCTGGCCTTGAATTCCTAGGCTCAAGTGATCTTACTCCCTCAGCCTCCTAAATAGCTGGGACTAAGTGTGTGTGTGGTTCAAATTCAATAATTACTTACTCAATTAATAAATGAGGTAATGGGAGTGTCTCTCCCCTCATAAAAACTTTAACTGAAAACATTTTATACCAGTGTTCCTAATTGATAATACGCTAGTAACTACGGGTACAAGCAGCATAGGATTTTTTTTCAGGCAGTTCTATATAAAAGTAAGTATTTATAACTAGAAGACAAGGAACAAGGCATCATATCAAAGTAGGAGAACCAGAAGACAGCCTCTAGGCCAGTGGTTCTCAACCTTCCTTTAACACAGTTCCACCCACAGGTTGAGAACCGCTACTCTAGGCCAACCAACACTAGTTTACTTTTCTTTTAACCTTAGTCCTCAGCCAGAGGCCAGTGAAGCTACCAGATAATGAAAAGCAACAGAGTTGCTTATGGATTTTGACCCTTGGTTTTCTGTCTACAAACTACCAATTAAAGTTTTCTCCAAAAAATGGTTCCACCAGCTATAAATAAATAAATAAATCCTTACTTCCTGTAAAGACATTCTTCCCCATCTTCCCTCCTTTCTAGTCCCCAGGGTGCCACCTACCTGTGATTTTCTGGAAGTCAGGGTTCCTCAGCTCTTCAGCACTTGCAGACTTCATGACGGAGTTGATGGATGACAGGGTACTGATGAGCTGTGAATTGAGGGAGCCAATCTGGGAGTGGGGCTCCCCAAAAGCTTCTGCCAGTTCACTGTAGTTCTCTGCCAGCAGTGTTTGCTGCTCGGCCAGCAGCTTCTGGATACGCTCAATGTAGTGATCCAAGCCAGTCATCATCCCAGATGGAGCCTGGGGCTGGGGGTTCTCAAGGAGCTCCCCTACAGGCTCGTCCCCAACACCCACGCTCCTCCTGCTGGCTACTAGCCCCACAGCCAACTGCGGGGGCCCACAAGCTATGGTCCTCATTTTCACACCAACTAGATAGTTGTCGTTAATACTGATCTGCCCCACGCCTGCTTCTTTGGTCTTCACAGCTGATGGCCTATCGAACCCAGAACTGCCGGAAAGCAATGTCCCAACACCAATGGACCGCGTCTTGGTGGAGGAGTTGACATCCTTGACACGGCCTTCTCCTATAGCCACTGTCCGCATCTCCACAGCCTGGGTGCTGGTCTGCTTGTCCAAGGTGCTCAGGGAAGTGTTGGTGCAGGATTCCACGAGGGTGGGCGTCTCGGTGTTGGTGGACTGGTTCACCTGTTCCAGAACCGTGCTGGTGTGCTGGTCAGTGGTATGAGGCACTGCCATGACAGCAGCTTCCACCTGGCAAACAGCCTCAGTACTCACACTCCGGGAGGTACACTCCTTTGGAGAGCAGACAGTCACATCAACAGAACAGTCTCCACAACCAATAGATCGCACTTCTTTGAGATTCAAGTTTGTCTTGAGGAGTGTCAGGTCGTTCACAGACTCCTCTGTGTTACTGCCTGTTTCACAGACACTGACTTCCACGCCCACGCTCTTGTCACACGAGTCCACAGACCTCCCAGTACATCGGTCATGCATTTCTACCCTCTCCTTAACAATCCACCAATTCATGGGCAGCTCGGGCCCCGAGACTTTCTCCTTACACTCAGGCTGGCAGGAGATGCCTACACTATTTGTTTGCACAGAGGTCCCGACGCACGTGTCCACCATATCCACGTGACTGCCAACCATTTGGTCTCGGGTCTGCACCACCGCCTCCACCATCTTGCTGAAAACGAGCGGCTGGGCCATCAGGGCTTTGTCGACTTTTTTCCTCGACCCAGCAGCCTGCAGTTCTTGTTTTAGTTTCGTCATTTCCCGGTCATGGGTGGTTTCTTTCAGCTGCACTTCCAGGCGGTAGATCTTTTCCTTTAAGGCTTCTATGGTCTGCTGTTGCAGCTCAATTTCTTTATCGGCTTCAGTGGTCACTCCAAGCATGGCCTCTGTCACAGTGATACCACAATTCCTTGTTTCGATGACTATCCCCACAGCTGCATCCTTACAGGACCTGGAACTTCTGTGGTACACAACAATGTCATTCATATTCTCCTCAGCACCCACAGCCACTGACCGACACTCTCCATTCTCCCTCCGCTCCAAGGAGGCCTCATAGTTGTTGTCCTGGATCTTCTGCTCCAGGGCCTGCATGTCTGCCGTGAGCTGCCGGAACTCCTTTATCCTCTGCGTGCTCTGCTCTACGCTCTCCATCTCTTCTTCCTCGTAGTCAATGTATAATTCCCCGCCACTTCTCCGGGCACGGGAGAGCTGCTCCAGCTGGGAGGCATTCCCTGCACTGTAAGACCGCTTCCTCATACCACAGGTATCATTCTGGGATACAGCCCTTTGGTTTTTCAGCTGGGAGGCCAACTGCCTTTTCTCCTCTTGCAAGACTGAGATCTTTACCTGGAGCACAGGGATGGTTCGCACCTGCTCCTCAAGCTCCTTCAGGCGTTTCAGGGCAATGGCCATCTGCTCACGGATGTGTTGCAGGTGCATGGGGCTCACGTTGGTCACTGGCGTGGAGACCCCTGAGCTCAGGGGACTGTGGCGGATGGAGCTCCCCATGGAGGAAGTGGTAGCAACAGCTGGGGCATAGCCACCATAATCCCCATTGCCTTGGCATCCATTCTGAAGCTGGTGCATGGCAGGATTATGGTTTCCAGAACCCATAAAGGAAGGGAGGGAGCTTGTGGAGCCCATGCCTCCAAAACTGGCCAGCCTGGGCCTTCTAAACTCACCCGGTGCCATCTGCATGGTGACTTTCTCCTGTTCGAGTCTTCTCCTGGTCTCCATCAGTGTCTTGGTGACATGAAGGTTGTGCTTTGGGAGTTGTGGTGAGAGAGGTGGCCGCTGTCGATTTTCTGGGATGGTAAGAAAAGGGGGTGAGGTCTCCAGAGGGGCAGGTGGTCTTGAGATTGGAGTTGATGTTACTTGGCTTCTGGCTAGGAGGAAGTTAGGACACTGCCTGTTGTCATCACTGTTGGAGGATGAGAGGGACTCAGTGGAAGTCCATATTCCAGGTGTGGCCCTGGGTTCTGGGCATGGCACAGATGGTTTCCGCCTCTTCTGGATGTTCAGTTTCTTGATGGTGTTTCCCTTCTGTATGTCATCCACGTATTTGAGGAAATCTAAGTCTAGTTGATAGCCATAGGGTGTCTCCACAAAATAAGGGTCTTTCTGTTCTTTGTCATGGTCTCCATTCAGAACGTCATCTGCTTTTACTAAGACAAAGAGAAGAGAATGCTATAATGATACGTAATACACAAAATAGTAAAAACTAACATTTGCATATGCAGCAGTACAGCTGGGCACTATGATATTAAATTAACAGACCTATGATCTAACCGTGAGTCTACAACGTAACAGTTGGGAAAGCAAATCAATAAACTTTTCTCAGCTCCAGTGTTGCCCTGAGTAAAAATGGAGATGTAAGTGTTCAACTCACAGGGTTACAAGAATATAATAAAATAATGATTTTTAAAGAGCCAAGCACACAGCAAATCCTTACTAAGTACTTTATTTTTATAAGAAAGTATTAAGTAAGACCTGAAAGCATTGTCAAGCAGATCATTTCATTTGTCCCGCAATGTATACACAGCAGATATGAAGACTACTATATTATCACGGGTTACCTGAGACACAAAAAGCCTTAAGTCAGTAGCAGAATAGCAGACAGAGTAAGTTAGCAGTAGAACCAGCTGGCCTAGGATGTGGATTCTCCTCCTGCCACTCTTTTGCAGACTGGGCAACCTTTCTGCATGGTAGCCACCAAGTGCCTGACCACCTCTGTAAGATCACTATTTGCCTTGCTACTTCCCCCAAGAAAGTCAGTACAGGAGGGATGCTGAGTGATTAACTCTGGCAGTATAGGTCCTAGAACACACTCAAAGGAAAGATTTCAATCCTGTCTTGTGTCTTCCACTTCTCATTTAAAAAAAACCACCACCACCTTCTCCCAACTAGGGGAGATGTTTTCTCCACTTTGACTTCTTTTGGACAGAATATTCACTGTCCCAGAAATACCCTGTTTCATATTTGCAACAAATACAAACAGATGCAAAGGAGAATGAAAATAAGGGCAAACCTATACTCCAACCGCTAGGTTATGTGGCATTTGATAGAAGCTACTTCTGGCCAAACATTTAAAAAAGAAAACACGAGAACCTTTCAAAGCACAGACCTTGCTGCTGACCTGAGCCTATGTGTTTCAAATCTAAAGCAAGGCCGTTTTGTTTATTGTAGGATCAAGTTATATGTTTTCTGAGAGTCATACTAACTGAAATTTTCAGAACTATGGGAGGCACCCACAAGCAACAAGTGAAAATGTAAGCCATATGCACCCCTGCCGTGTCCTGGGTATACAAACCTACCCGACTGCTGTCAAGGTTGAAGTAACTTCCAGCAAACTGGGTTGCTGGCTGCCCTCCCAACCCCCATGAGCGCTTCCATCTGACAGTGTGAATGCTCTGAGTAACATTTTTTTGCCTCCATTTGCCCACTCTGTCCTGAAATACTGGAAAGAAAAGTAGAAAAAGTAAGTCTGCCAGGCAGAGAAACAGAAAAGGATAGATTATTTAGGATGTGATTTTTAAAAATCCCAAACTGTTCTCTTAGAATGCAGGCAACGGATTTCAGTTGTAACCCATGTGAGAAATAAATTCCAGGCGAGAGACGCGCTCAGCAGCAACTGTTTTCTATCCTGGGAAGGGGAGGGCCGACCCAGAGCTCTGGTGCCGGGAAACTTGCGCTCATGCGGACAGAACGTCTTTCCCTCTAACTTCAACTCTACACGGAGAACGCGCTTGCTCAAAATATGCAGCCAGACCTGTTTCTAGTCCTGTCTGCAATTCCACAAAAGAGAAAGCGCAGGCTCGGCGTGAGACAGGCAGACAGATCCTGCCGACCTGGGACGTGCACGAACCAGCGATTCCAAGCGGGACGTCTCTAGAGCCTGGCGGGCAGCGCCCAGGCCGCCGGGGACTGGCCCCGTGCCCACCACCCGGCAACCCGCCCCGGCCGCAGCACTCACCCTGCGCCGCCGGCGCTCCCACCTTACTGCGCCCGGGACGTCAGCGATCCTCATCCCATAAGGACAGAGTCCCAGCGTTCGCGGAAACTTGGCCCCAGCCTCGGCGCGGCGCGCAAACCCCATAGGCCGGGTTTTCACCAATGAAGCCTCCCTCGGGCTTGGTGACACCACCCCCAGCACACTCAGCTGTTCGGCATTCCCTGTTTTCTTAAAACAGGAAACCCCGGCTCATTTGAAAATGTGTGATCTTCCCTCTGGTCTTGCCAGGGGTAAAAATAAAGCCAGCAATTTTAAGCATCTTCACAGAAAGACTCTGTCTTTCCTACAGCAGTCACCTCTTCATCAAAGGGTCTGTGTTCTCCTGTGCAAACTAAGCAGCGCCAGCCCCCAGTCAGCTGAGCCGGTGCAGAGGCACAATCAGCCCCACTGTTGAGGAGTCCCCAGCAGGACTCGACTCGCTGCTCCCAGCACTGCAGGGACTCTTCCCTGCTGCCAGTAACGGGCAATTATCCCTCAACATTCAGCTCAACGGAGCCTTTGCCACTGATAAAAATTTCCTTAAAACAAATTAAAACCTTTCCAGTTACAAAAACAATGCATGCTTATTTTTAAAAGTGACATACAAAACATTTAAAGAAAAAAAGTCACTGATACCTCACCACGTAGTGGCAAATGTTAATATTTTGGCCTAACTCCTAGATTTTTTCTCTGTATTTCTTAGCATAGGTACTTTACTCACTTAAGCATTTTCAATAGGAAAGATGATCTGATTATGTCAAGACCCAGAACACAATAAAATACTTCCCTTTTTAGCACAAATTAACGGGCCCATCTTTAGTTATTTCTTAAGTTCAGTACGTGGAACCCTGCCTCAAAAAAAAAAAAAAAAAAAAATCACAAAGGCATGGATCACACTCAATTATCCCCAAGTGAACTTTGGACTTCTAGCTCTGAGAATCAGGAGAAGTTAGAATTTAACCACGTTAGGCTTGATCATTTCCTAATATTGCCTAAACCAGGCTACCCAGAGAACTTATAATTCAAATTTCCTTCTTTAGCAACTATAAAGTAAGATATGTTCTCAAGGTGTCAGTTTTACAGATAATCGTTCATGGTACAAATTATTGTACAATTAAATAAAAATATCCAATGTTCCTATTTTATCTCCTCCTTACCTTTATATCCCACAGTAACATAAATACGGCATTTACAAGTCCCTGATTTATTTTTTCAGCTTTTTCAAGACAAAAAGCTTCTTTTTTGCCTTGTCTCTCTGTGCTGGACTGTAAATATACTGACAGCAACAAATTTAATTTTTAAATTTCTTTCATTGCTCCCCTCTCCCAAACACACATCAATCACAAAGATGCTGACTGTTTTTAAATGTTTACTAAAGGAATAATTTAAATGTACAGTATAACAAACTTTGGAAAACATCTTAATGCTCTAAAGACAGAAGCTGTCTATTAAATAGTAATGTTAAGGACATTTCTTACATGATGTTCTTTCAGCAGTTATTTTTAGGTTATGAATTAGGGGTGATTTTTATTTTGTTGCTTATATTTTGTAAATTTGTATAACACACCAGTATTTATCTTTTAAAAAATGTTCTAAGTAGTAACTGTTTCCAAAGGCAAAGAGAATATATTGAAATAAACTCTGAGGAACTTCCTTAGGGAGGCCCATGAATTGGGGTAGCCCTGGAGAAGACAGCTAGATCTTCCTCGGTGGGCATATCCCATTTTTCCGCACTAACAGCTCTCCCTGTTCTTAGGTGGGCGAATAAAAAGTCGGTATTTCTTCAGACTACTTTACTGTTAGTATGGCCATAAGCAGAAATGTCAGGTAGCAACCTCTGGAAACTTCCCTTAAAAGACACAGCAAGATAACACAATGGCATGCACTTGTGTAAGACAAAAAAACAAAAAAAAAACCCACACAAGAATAGTTGTTTGTATCGACTTTCTTCTGTTCCATCCTGCTGCCTGGAATGCAGATGTGGCCTCTAGAACACTAGCTGCTATCTTGGCCTGTGAGCTCACACCTGGGGACTGAGGAACAATGTACTAGAAGAAATCTGGTTCTCAATGGGGCTCTATAGCTTGGAGTTACTACAATATTCCCGGAGAGTCTACACCTATACTTTTAAGTGAAAGAGAAATAAAATTTTGTTTTGTTCACCTATTGTTTTGATTCTCAGTTACTTGGAATTGAACTGGAAAAAAAAATTTTTTCTTTTTTTTTTAATTTTTAAAATAGGGTCTCACTAGGCTCCCAGGCTTGTTTCCTGGGTTCGAACAATCCTCCTGTCTCTCGGCCTCTTGAGAACTGGGACTACAGGCATGTGCCACTGCACCTAGGTGGCACTAAAATGAATTCTACCAGGGCAGTGTCTCTCTCCACATCCCTCCTCCCTGCCCCAATAAAGACTAGATTTTAAAAAGAAGGAAAATGTTAAATGATAACCTGGGAAAATGTTACACTAAAACTTTTTATTACAAAAAATAAGATAAAATTAATAATAATTAAGTATATATAAAAACAACAGTTACAAAAAAATCTAAAAAGAAAATCCTAAGTGTCGAAAAGGCCTTTTTGGACTAGTAGAACTATGCTTCCTTTCACACAGCCAAAAATCTACTGGGTATATCTACAACTGGAATTCTGAAAATAACAGCTCTGACTCAAAATTCTGGAATTGGAGGGCTGTCTCTGGTATTTATAACAATTTTCTGAATGTCTGTAAATCCAGTGGTGAAGACTGCTCCTGGCACCCTCTGCCCTCATTATATAATGTTTACTGAAAGCTCAACTGGGTGCAGAAAATGGTCCTATTCAAGAGAAAAAGTAAGAGGAAGATTTGATAAGAAATAAAATGAGATAGTCTAGCTGGGCCATGATTACCAAGCACCCTAAACATAACACCAACTGAGCTCTGTCACAAAGGTTTATTATTATCAACAAGGCAGTATGACAGTGTGTGAACAAGCGATTCAACAGAATGGAGCTGACCAGGAGAGGAGTTCTGAAGACAAGGTAAGTGATGACAGAGAAAAACCAAAGAGATGAAATTCAAAGCACTCCGTTAAAATGCTACAATACCCAGTGTGAAGTGTGGACCAAATGGAAAATTTATTCATATGTTCAACTTACATTTATATAATTGATACAGGACATTTGGTGCTCCAGCCAGCTCAGCGGAGCTGAGTCTCCACCTTGGTGGTGTCGGTGCGGCGGCAGCCAGCTGAGGAACCAGCGGGCTGGATGATAGGCAAGGAAGGGAGCCTCCGACCCCCACCGGAGGCTCCAATAGCCAAAAGGGCCAGACAACTGCCCGGGAGACACCGGCGCCTCGGTGTCTCCTTCACTTTACACTTAGGACTAAATACCGAACCCCCATTTCCTATGCCTAGGTCAATTTCATGTGAATTTCCTAGGCCTCAATTCCATGAATGGACTGTGTCCATTCATTAATACAACTGGGTTCATTCATTTCCTGGCCAAGGAACCCACGCACCTATATATACCCCTGGACAAAGAGCCCTGACAGACGGGGAGAGACCCAGAGAGAGAGAGAGCGAGCTTTTCTCTGCCGACTTGAGTTCTCTACCGGGAGCTCTAGTGTTTTTGTATTCTTTTCTGTAAATAAATTCTGTCTTACCACTAATCTGTGGTCTGCGGATTTATTCTTCAAATCACCAAGACCAAGAACCCGAAATTCTGGTATCATAATCAATATTGATAATAAAGACATGTAAATTAATATCTGTGTACTTTCTATCTCATTTTTTCTACCTATCTACCTTCACTCACTCACTATTTACTGTTCTGGGAGTTGGGGACACAGACCAAAAAAAAAACCAAAAAAACACTCTCCTCTCATAAGACTTACAACCTGGTACGGATGGGGGTATGTGGAAAAGTAATGAGGTAATGAACTGAAATGCCAGACAATGGACTACATAGGGGTGGCACCACCAGAATTTATAGCAGTGTGTCTAGGTAAGGGGTTGGCCTACCAGGGGCTACATGGCTTCTTAGGTTGGCATCTTTTCACTCAATCTACCTCCTAGACACTTAGGGTCAAAGAGTCCTGTTTTCTCCTCTCTCTCCCAACCTAGTCTTTACAGTCTACAATCTGGGGTAACCAAGCACCAATGTGACAGCATCAATTAGACACAGCTCTCACACTCCAGACCAAATTCCCATGTGTTGGAAAGGAACAACAATGGGAATTTGACACTTCACATATTTGTCTCCTGTAAAACTTAGTGCTCCTCAGAGGGGCCCAACTTATGGCATCCAAAACAATGTGAAATTTTCTTGCAATTCTTCTGCATTGACAAAAGTGAAATAGAGATACAAATATTTCAAAAATCAGGGTTGAGTGTGGGGGCTCACACTAGTAATCTTAACACTCTGGGAGGTCGAGGCAGGTAGACTGCTTGAGCTCAGGAGTTCAAGACTAGCCTGAGCAAGAGCAAGACCCCATCTCTACAAAACAAAACAAAACAAAATTTAGTTGGGTATGGTGATGGGAACCTATAGTTCTAGCTACTTGGCTAAGGCAGGAAGATCACTAGAGGCCAGGAGTTGTGACCTATGCAGTGTAGCCAGGGAGACAGTCTCAACCCTGCACTCCTCCCAAAAAACAAACAAAAATCATTTCCTCTAGATTCATAAAGTACTATATGATTTTAGCTAACCAAACTTGCTATCCTATAAATAACACATTGTTGGAGAAAACAAAAATTAATGTACTCACCAGGAAGACGACGACTAGAGCCTAGGAAACTAGTTGAGGAGTACTAACCTGCTAGCAGAAGATCTACAGTAGGGATGATGCGGGACATATGGCAATGTCTGGAGACATTTATGGTTGTCACTAAGAAGTGAAGAGGCGCTACTGGCATCCGGTGGAACAGAGGCCAGGGTTGCGGCTGAATATTCTATAATGCATGGGCAGCCCCTTCCTCCCCCCAACAAAGAATTCTCCAGTCCAAAATGTCAATTATGCTGAGGCTGAGAAAACCTGTGCTAGAGAGACATTGAGTAAAAATTCACACATCGAAACTGAGATTTTGGCTTTGTAAGCTGTGGTCCTCAAGTCATTTCCCAGCAGGACTATAACACACGATGCTCCAGGGGCGGGATGATAGAAGCGCCACTTTAGAGGAAGAAAGTACTCGATGCTTTCTACATGCCCCACCACAAGGAACCATCCTTTTATATGAGTGAAAAGCACTGAGGGCGTCTGAAATCATATGTCCTGCTGGACTTCTAAGTGAACGAGACTTGGATATTATTACTTTATCTATTAATCAGACACAGTGATTTCTTTGTTCTGGTTTCACTGTTGCACACCCTAGGCCCAATTACTGACTTATGATGCCATGAAAAATAATTACACCCGGTGCCCTAACTCTCACGCACTGGTGTTTTTCACCAGCTTTCCACCTGAGTGTTGAAAGTGAAATCAAACTTCTCTACTTCCCATTAATGTATTGTCCCATCTCACGTGAAGCATGAAGATTTTACTTACAGAACTGAGTCAGTCCTAGAGAAGCACGTAATGACCACAGATTCCCACGTTTCAAAGCAGCAGAGTAAAGCAACCTGCTGTTCAAGGCAGTCAAAAAGATCCCATGTCAGCAGGAAACAAAACCAATAGGATAAACTCAGGTGGAGAGTCAAGCTAATTACTCAGTTTGAAAGTAACTGAGTTAGCAAAACAACTTTCCCAGGAATGGAATAGGGGTATAAAGAAGACAGCGAAGGGGAGCAGCATCCCTCTGAACGGGTTGAGCAGGAAGTGTCTCCCGATGACGCTCTTAGCATTAAGCTCTTTTACGCCCAACAGCTTCCTTCCCCAGACTCAACCTATGTGATGCACCCCATTTGTTAGAGAACCACAATGAAAAGGATAGCAATGTAAGTGTTCCTAATTATGTTTTAAAACAGTGTACAGCAGAATGTTCTCTTGCTCTTAAACTTATCAGAGAGAGAAAAAGAGAGAGATTGACTGACTGACTCAAACAGGGTCTCTCTATGCTGTCCAGGCTGGTCTTGAACTCCTGGGCTCAAGTGATCCTGCCACTTCAGCCTCCCAAGTAGCTGGAACTGCAGAAGCGCATCCACCTTCCCAGCGCAGAGTCATTTTTAAACCTGTTCTTTTCCTTCCCAGATAAAATCCATCCATCCATCCATCTCTTCAAATGATGGTACCTACACGTGTTAGGCTTTGTTCTAAGAAGCCTAAATCTCTCTTCCTATGGAGTTTATACCATCCGTCTCAATTTCACCAGTATCTCCTCAGGTTATAGCTGTTTTAAACTGTTACCCAATCACTTCGTGCAAATAAAATAGTAACATTAATAAAAGCAAGGTTGTATGCCATAAATTTGCAAGAACTACTAGTCCCACTAACACATCATATGTAGCTTAACTACAATTTTACATGCTCGGTTTGTTTATATCGCTAAAATATAACGTGGTGTTGCTTCTTATATTCCTCAGTCTTCATAATTCCTTCTGGCTTCTCCCCTGAAAATTCAGAGGTATCCAGCCTTTTTTTTTTCCTTCTGTCACACACTGAAAGAAAAAGAGCTGTCTTAGGATACACGTTAAACACACAAACACTAAAAATAACCGATAAGCAAAAAAAAAAAAAAAAAAAGTCTGTGCATTATTTTTGAGATATACAACACCGCAGATAAACAAAAAAAGCACTCAGATAATCCGCATGCAGTCTGTACCCCTAAATCTTTAGATTTCCTCTCACAGCTGATCTCATCTCTACCTTTTCCCCCTGTCCTCCAGACATTAACCTGCACACCATCCTACCTCTTCCAACCTCTCCATCACGACCCCTTCCCACAGTAGCTCTGTATGCCAAGTTCACCTGTTCTCACACTCTGTGAGGAGAATGCTGAGCTGAGGAAGGTGCACCTGTTACACTGGCAGAAATCTGAGGCAGAGGAGACTTGCCACTTTTAAGAACTGAAAAGGGGACTCTGCAAAGCTACAGAGGCAGAGAGGGGACCAAGCCCCAGTCCTCCAGGGCTCCGTGAGCCATGTTTTGGGGTCATCATAAGTACATGAGGGTTTAAAGAGGGAACAAAATAAGACTGCTCTGGCTAGATGCTGGAGGGCACGTACGTATCAAAGTTCTCTTCAGTGTCCTCTACTAGCATTCCCATTCATTGCTCAAGTCTCCACGAATTTTTTTTAGGTATCACAAATTCCTTTGTTCTGTTTAATTAGATATGAAATGCTGGCCATGGTTCTAAACCACCAGAACTTAGACACGGGAAGAGTCCGCCTGTGATCAACATCCTGACCCAAGACCACCCTTTCAATGTTTAGGAGGAAACTAAAGAGGCCTGACAAATATCGGCTACTCTGGGCTGGAGACCAGAATCAAGTCTCCAGACTTGTCTGCCAGGGCTTTATCCATTCCCTCATTCTGCTATTAAAAAGAAAATATTTTTCTTTAAACCAACGGATTATTCACTGCAGAGAAAAGTGAGGGGATTCCCTTCTCTGAAGGTCACTCAAGTATGGTAAATCTGATCTAGGAGGGACAGATGTGGCATGAGCAAAGGCAGAAAGAAAGGAGAGAGAACTCTGTAGGAACCCAGGCGCTGTCATGCTGAGTTGCAGAACATAGACTTGCACCATATTTTAAGCTCTAGGATGGGAACGGCAAGGGCTGAAAATGTGGAAGAAGCAAAGATGACACAGCCAGCAAGCATTTTTGTGGACTCAGGTGAGAAAAGTGGGCAACCCACTGCCTGCAACTCTCATGGCTTCTCTACCCACACAATCCACGGGCCTGACTTAGCCCCTGGGCAATCTAAAGGCAGATTAGGGAAATCTAAAGGCAGAAGATAAAGTGTGGGGGCAGGTAGACACACACTCTGAAAATCTGAAACTACCCACCACGTGGTCTCCAACAGGTGAGTTTGGGGTCAGCTTACCTCTAGAGTCACTTACCTGTTACTGTCTGCTTGCCTGCCAAGGATCTTTCTATAGGTGACCCACACTGCCTAAGAAACATACAACACCCAGAACTCAGATTACAACCTCTGTCCACGAGCTATTATTCTCAATTCTCAGCACACATTGGATTAGCCAGAGTCAACAGTCTAATTTATCTAACGCTCTTTTGGACACCTGTTGGCCAGATCTGGGATAATTTGAGCATCAAAATAATATAATTTTTTTTTTTTGAGACAGAGCTTCAAGCTGTCACCCTGGATAGAGTGCCGTGGCATCACAGCTCACAGCATCCTCCAATTCCTGGGCTCAAGCGAGTCTCTTGCCCCCGCCTCCCAAGTAGCTGGGACTACAGGCGCCCGCCACAACGCCCAGCCTTTTTTTGGTTGCAGCCGTCATCGTTGTTTGGCGGGCCTGGGCTGGATTCGAACCCGCCAGCTCAGGTGTATGCGGCTGGCGCCTTAGCCTGTTGAGCCAGAAGCACCGAACCCAAATTAATATAATTTTTAAAAGTAACAAATTACGCTCCAGTGAATAAATTAGGTACCTGCTATAATAAATAAATACACAAGAAGACCAATTAATAAATATAGAAGGAATCATGGAAAGAGAAAATCGCCATGTAGCAAACATTATAACAGTGGCTGCTCCAGGCAGGAATCCCCTACCAGAGATCAGGATATCACTACAAAATATCATCAACCAGGAAGGGAAAAATGGTGACTCTATGGTAATAAAGCTGACAAATAACCACCCTGAAAGGTGATTAACACTGATGTCCTGTGCCCTGTAAAATGCACAAGGGACAGCTCAGCATCACTTTTGCAGTGTCCTGCTGGGCAGCCATAGCACGAGTCTGGAAACATTCAGGATCCCACTTGAAACGCTTCCTACAGAATGAAAGGTCTCTTATTTTATTTTAATCTACCTGTTTATTTATTGGAGACAGGGTCTAGCTCTGTCGTCCAGGCTAGAGCGCAGTGGCATGGTCATAGCTTACTGCAGCCTTGAACTCCCAGGCTCAAGTGAGCCTCTTATCTCATCATCCCGAAATGCTAAGATTGCAGGTGTGAGCCACCTTGCCTGGCCTTGAAAACCATCAAGGTCATGAAAAAAAGGAAAGACTGAGAAGTGCTTCAGACTGAAGGAAACTAAAGAGACGTAACAATTGCTTGCCCCCCCCACCCCCCTGCCCCACACAGAAACACAGCAAATGTGGTAAAATGGTAACCACTGGAGACCCTGAATCTCCATGTAAGAGCTATGAGGGATCTTTTACAAATTTTCTATAAGCTTGAACTTATTTTAAACTAAATCTTCCTTCCTCTCTTCTTTCTTTCCTTCCTTCCCCTGTGCTTTGATGTCGTTAGGGTGCAAGAGTGCAGCCAGCCAGTTACCAGGGGGCACAGCCCAGATTGTTGGGGCTCACGTTGCAAATGAAGCAGCCTGTCTTCAGGGGCAGAGCTTTCCTGTGCTACATATTCTTTGAGAAATTTTACATTTGTTTAAGGTATTCCTGGAAACTTGTACAGCTTCTCAATTAGTATTTTTGTAGAGTGATGTGCCCAGAGCTCCACTATAAAGAATGCCTAAAAGCTCCTTTCTGTGGCATTTTATATCCACAAAAGTTCAACCACAGACCAGCATCTCCCATGCCCCTTCCACACGGCCTTCAACCTGCCAGGCAACTTTCAAGCCAACCTACCTTTACTCATTCTGTTCCCACTCCCAACACGCCTTTCTCTGTACTCTTCCTTCTTAGAGGCCCAACCCAGATTTGGTCCTGTGTGAAGCTTTGCTTACTCTCAACTGCTCTGTTCCAGAAGAACTGGTCACTTTTTTCTCTCCACTCTCTTAAAATGCTTTGGCTGTGTACACTGACCTGTGTTGTGGTTAGCAGCACATGCCTGCCTGCCCCCACCAGTCGGAGTTTTGGGGAAGCAGAAGCCAAGCAGCATTGTTTTTTTGTATTCCCTAGTGCCCAGCATGGTTGCCTGGAACACAGAATGCTTAATACCTGTTGAAATGAAAAATCCCACTTGTAGGCATCTATTGATAAATAAGTATGGTAGAGAAAGAGATCTGATTTAAAGCAGTCACTCTCAGGCCAAACTGCCTGGGTTTGAATCTCAGTTCTGCCATTTTCCAGCTACTGGCAAGTTAGATTACACTCCAACTATATAATCAGTGAAATAATACAACAGAATCTCTGTAAGCTGACCACCTAAGAGACTGTAACAAACTTGTCAACATAAGGAACTAGGCCGATTGTACTGATATGTACATGTGGTGCAGGTCCTGTCTATGAAAATTAGATCAACTTGAGGTGGTGACTGTAGGGAGGTGGTCAGCTATGGAGGTTCTACAGTCGTCCCTGCATCTGAGTTGTGGGACATGCTAGGTCTGTTATCACACCTAGCATTACTGGACGACCCACAAGCACATAGCTCTGGCACCCCACAGCCAGCCCAGAATTCCTCCTCTCTACCATGCCACTCTATCCCCAAGAAGTCAGGGCTTGAGATGTTTGTGCTACTTGTTCAAGATCAAGTAGGTTTGCTAAATTGTTGGGTCTACATTGGTTTCTGCTTGCTAGCATGGATGAGGAGATGCCAGCAGAGGCCTGCGGGTGTGCGTGCACCTGGCCCAGGTGGAGCACCCGTGCCAGGTGCGTGCACCTGGCCCAGGTGGAGCACCCGTGCCAGTTAGGCACAGGGGAGTCTTAGTCCTGCCTCTATTATACACAGGAAGGATACGACATAAAACAAAAGTAGACAGATGCCTCTCAACTTCTAGAAAGTATATTATGGCCAAGTTAAAATATCTCCTTGTCACCATCAGAAGCCAAAGGTGAGCGCTGGTGGCTCTGAGTGCTCTCATCTCTGCCTCGCAAGAAGTGCTCAGAGCAGAGACCTTTTCCACACGCTGCATGGAGAATGTGCTTTAGACCCACCCAGAGCATCTCATCTCCAAGGTGGTCATCCAGAACAGCCAGCCTAAGTTGGAAGAAGGAATGGTTTTCTTTTCATAAAGCAAAAATAGGAGTTATACCTGTTTTTAGTTTATGGACAACCAATGGCAGCAGGGGCCTGGAAATGCACAATACAGTGAGAAGATTCATATCCCTGTGACGAGGAGTTTGCTGGACTCCGTGATTTCCAAGGTTGCTTCCAGACTATGACTAACTTGCTGACTAAACTTGACACAAAATTTCCTAGCATTGCACACCATGTGGTCAGAGGAAGAAAAACGAATTGCAGCAGGTGTCACCCAGATGAGCTCAGGCCCAGCAGCACCTTTCCAGTCGCACCCTCCCTGGCACGACTTGGCACTCCCCAAGTGTGTCCCTTGGGCTGTATCATCGGTTCTACTCTGGCATGACTTAAGAGGGCAAGGACAAAGAAAGCAGAGAGCTACTGTTCCTGGGAATGGGAGGGAATGGCCCAGGTCTTAATAAAAGGCACATTGTATTAGGGAGGCACGTGATGGTGGCAGGGGCCTTGCAGTTTACACGGTGGTGCTCATCTCCAGTGTTCAGTGCCAACCACAAGACACAGCAACTGTTCACCCCAAGTATGCCTCAGAATAGCTAAGACGACCCGGGCACCTCAGTCCCTGCTTCTCACCAACCCAGGGCATGCTGTTCTCTGCGGTCCTACTGTCTAATATAAAGAATTACTGTACAAATACAGCCCAAATCCACTGAGTATGTACAGAAGAGAACAAGCTTGGGAACTGCTGTTTTCCAAACTTTCTTCAAAAATAACATGCAACTGTTCTAAGGGTAAATAGGAAATGTGCCAGATCAAAGGGTACTTTTGTGAAAAGCCGCAAAGAACACAGGCTAAGACTCTGTAATTGGATGGGCTTTTCTAACAAAACAGTATAGTTTTTGGGAGGGGAGGTGGTGGCTGAGGAAAGCTGTAGAACTTGTATGAATCCCAGTCCTTATTTTGTTTTATGGTGTTTATATAAGAAAAATAAACCAGATTTAATGCACAATGAGTGACTCCGTATTAGAAAAACAGAGCTGAGAACCAGTGACCAAAGACAGATTTAGCAACAAAAACCAAAATTCTGGAATGTAAAGAAACCATAAACTCAAAACCTCAAACCTTAGAATATACCTATGACCTTTCACTCCTACAACAATGACATCTTTATATTAAAGCCATAGCTAAAGCTGCAAGTTTCACTGAACTGAAAATCAAGTACTGAGTTATTCTTTCCAGCTTGTAGTAAAAGCAAATATTTTTCATAACGTGCAGAGCTTGAGTTCACATTTCACCAACCCCCACACAAACTCCATGCTCTTCTCTCTTTCTTTTTTGTACATTCCTACTTACCCACCCCAAAACAAAATTACTGTGATTTTCAGCAAGCAGGAAGCCAGGTCTCAGGCATACTTCCCTCGGCATTAAAGGGACTCGCACATTAGCAGGCAAAGAGCCCAGGAGCTGTTGCAGAGAATTTATTTATACCCATTTGGAATTTCCTGACCAACTAACAGCCTGCTGGCCACGGGGTTTAATTCCAGGACTCTCGGCGTCAGTGAGACAGCAAAACTTACCAACTACTGAAATCACCAGTAAGGATCTTAACAACAACAGAAAAAGAGGAGAAGACAGATCTCTCCCACTCCCCTTTTAATGTTTCAAACAAACGATCCTCATCCTCTTTAGACACATGAGATGCTGACCTAGAAATGTAGTTGTAAACCTGTTAATTCTAAAGCAATTCGACAGAAAGGCAGCAAATGTTTCCTATCTTTCCTGCTGACTTATTCGCTATGGCCCAAGCCTGCAGTGCTGAGAAAGGGTCTCTGTTACAATCTGAGCCACAGCACAGCAGCTGGCTGGCAAAGGAAATGACTCAGTTTTATGTTGAACCTAGACTGGGCTAGAGGCCAGTGGCTCCTTTTCTTGATTTCTTTTCATTCGAGGCAACATGCAATAGGAAGGCTAAAAACACTCATGCTGGTAAACCACAGTCCCAAGCCTTTCTCAAAACACCACCCCTCCATCCCCACCATTCCCTTAAACATTTTACCAAATCAGATCATGTGACCTTCAAAACCGCAGAATTAGTTCCCAGACAAGTTCATTCTATTTTTTGGTGATAACATCTTGGAGCAACCTTTTGTTTTTGTTTCAAAAGGTTAGTAAAAATGGTTTAAAACTATCACCTAAAAAAACAAACAACAACCACAAAAAAAAACCAAAAAAACCCACATTCTTTTAAACAGCTTCTTCACCATTGCGTAAGTATATTAGGTAAAGGTGGTTCAAGTGGAACAAGATTTGCCGAATTCTATCACAGGGCAAACAAGCAAAGCCAGTTCTAAATAATAAAGTAGATCAGTAAAGATTAGGGATGATTCTAAATAGCCTGCTTTGTAAAACTCAAAACAGGGGACAGCTGTGTGGAGAGAGGCACAGTCGTCTGAGAATTCATTGGCTGTGCCCCGTCTGACCGGCCGGCCTTGGTGCGGCACACGCCCTGCCTCACTCCTCCACCTCTCCCCACTCCCTTACTTGGGGGACCACACCAGCTGGCAGGATGCCTCCAGGGAACTGTCTGTGGGAGTAACATTTTTCTGGGTGAAGCTACAAAGATTAAACTTTTTAAGATGGTGGCATTTATTTGAGCTTCTTTTATACTAAATAAACCAGTGACTTTGAAGAGAAATAACCAAGAACAAAATTAATCAAGTGTCAGATACTTTCAAAGATCAGATCCAAATAATTCCAAATTACTTTATCCGACATCTCCATCATAGAATAAAATTGAGTTATGCCTATTTTTCCTTTTTTTTTTTTCAGACTTAAAAAGAAAATGTACTGAGCTATTTTACATACCACAAAATTTCACATTTTTAAGTGTGCACTTTGATGATTTTTAGTTAGGGGTAGACCGATGTGCAGCCGCCACCACAACCTGGTTTTAGAACATGTCCTCTACCCTAAAGATTCCCTGGAGTTTATCATTTGCTTTTGACAGAGAAATTTTCTTCTACTTTTGAAAAAAATTCTGATATTATCTAGTCACATTATTATATTCCAAACTAAAAATTCAGACTGAAAGCTTGTTCTTAAGAATTAAACAGTGGAAAGCAACTGAATGTAATGTTTCTTTAAAAAAAAAAATCTGCTAAAGTTGTATTCATAAATATTGTGTTCCAGTAACAATATGGTTTAGTTCATAAAGCAGTGGAAAATTGTAATTATTTTGCTCAAGTAGCTTATATCTGATCCTGTGGGTGGGTGTTTGCCTGTTATGTTTCTCTGAATCCAAGGTCCTGCAGAAAAACTCATTGTTTGCAAATAAATGTCCCATCCTTTATCACAGGATGGCAAAGGTTGCAAAGGGAAATAATTAAAAATATGAGGTCCTTCTGCCTGGAAGCTGTCAATCACAAAGCTTCGCACTGCAGAGAAAGAAAGACAAGCTTATCTGGGTTTACTCTCCCTTGGCATTTGTGCAAAGAAGCCAAACAGATGTGGGAAGATGAAGAGGAGATACTCAAAGCTTTCCTCTGATAGGTGGGGGTTAGGCAGAAAAGGGACTCCCAGTGAGACCGAAGACTTCTGTGATGCCAGGCTGGCTGAGGGCGCACCAGCAGTCTCTGTCCCTGGGACGGTGGCTTCAGAACTTTGGGACTGCGATCTGGAACCACAGTGCTGATGCTTTATAGCAAGACTCCTTCCCCCCCACTATGGCGTGTACCCTAATCTGGAGATAAAACCAAGAAATTCAATAGTGAGTAGTAACCTGAATCACATGGTGGACATCTCAAGATGTGTGCTTCCTGACATACACTGAATTTACCTTCCTCCCCAAATGTGTTCCCCTTATTATTGATTTCCTAACATCTTTCCAGTCTCCGGCTACAGTAAAATGCACCTGGGTTATCAGTCTCTTGACAGGCTCCCTCCCCACCTCCCCCACGCCCCCACTGTGCACGTTTGTCCGGACCGCACTGTTCCGAGTGTTCTATACATGCACAACCTCATCTTCACAACCACTCTGCACCAAGATAGGTGTGATCATCTCGGCATGCCACAGATGAAGCTGATGCCATTCACGAGCACCCTGTTATTCTACGGCCACTACTTATTCTGCTGCGAAATTAACACTACATTGTACCAAAAAGCTATAAACTAGGCACAGGGTCTTCTGTAGCCCTTATTAAAAAAAAAAATAATAACAACAATCAAAACAGCACTCCGGCGTCCCTCCCTCCATTTCTCTCTCACACAGACTTACCTTCTAAAAACTCTCCCTGTGAGTATTTGTCTTCAAAGACACAGACGGAAGCAGGACGCTCTGCTATCCCCCTCTGAAGGGCTGAGTTATTATTTCTGCTATATTGGGCACTCCCTCACCCAAGCCCTACAGAGTTCAGATATCTTATCATGTTACTTTTATGCACCCTCTCCTTCAGACTGGGGATGAGAGGTGATACCGAGCACTGGGTGTCTGAGCACCTGTGATGACGGACAGCGTGGGCAGCCTCCATCCCCCAGCACTGGGCTTTTTCTCCACCCACCTCTACCATAGCCAGGGAGGGTGAGAGTGAGAGAACTAAAGGGCATTAAGAGGACAAATCCAGGAAAGGCTCCTGCTCTGCCATTCCCGTACCTGTTAGGTGTGTGCCGTGCTGGGTGTTGGGAGAGGGCTTCCCCTGTACATGCTGGGTCAGCAGGATCTACTCATAAGATTTAACATAAGGGGAGATTTTCGAAGGAGAGGCACATTTCATAGGAGGAGGGTGTACCCCAGTGGAGGTGAATGATCCTTGTTAGGGGCATTTAGGAAAAGGCTGTCTGATTCTAATCTTAAAAGACAAAAAAACAAACAAACAAACAAAAAAAAACCTTCTGCTTTCCTGATCTTTTACTCAACAAAGTGTGTTTCCCCAAACACACATAAATACTTAAAACTTGAGTCTTGCTGAATTGGTACACGTTAGGCTTTCTGTAAGGTGTGGGTGCCCCAGGGTTGCAGCTTCATCACATTTAAAGAACAGATTGTCTCACAGTATATTTTCATCCAAGATTTGAAAACAGTATTTAAAAGAGCCAAATGACAAAGAATTGGGGGACACAAAAGTAAATAAGGGAATTAAGACCTTAAATTAGATTACCACAAAGAATCTGTAAAGGCCGTATATAAGATCTAGTAAGGACTGTTAGAGACCTTCGCAGGAAAGAAGGCAGCAGGCCAGCTGGCCACGCGCCCAGAGGTCACTCGCTCGCGTTCTTATCCACAGTTTCAACCAGCCCGCCAATCAGGACCAGAAAATAAGCCGACTGCAGCTCTTCCTCCTCTACCTTTGGTGGGGTTGCTAACAAGCATCGACACAAAGAAAGGCCACAGCAGCCAGAAAGAACGTTCCAAAGGGCCTCTGACAGTAATCTTCCCCATGGACAAATTATCCCTACCTCTTTTTTGGAACCCAAAGGCATTTAACAGCCAATAACAACATTTCAAGTCTGTCTTAGAGGGAGTGATGGAGAGAAAGTAAGTACAACTCCTATGAGAGGAGGCAGAACACAGAGTGTGTGTGACACAGTGAAAGCCACCTGCCCACTCAGGAAAAACGCCCAGGTGATGATTCAGACAAGAACGAACAAAACAATCCACTGGGAACTTAGGGGAGTGGGCAGAGATTAGCACAACATCAGGCTGGCAAATGGCAGGGCTGGACCCCACAAATTCTCAAGCAGCACCTGGCCTGCTTTCTGCTCTGCATTAAGCCAGCACGGAGCTGGCGCCCTGCAAAGATCTGCTGGATGAACACTGAGTCTGCTGACTCTACAAAGACTACTAAGAAAGGCGGGAGGCCATACAAAGAAGATGACGACGTTATTCTTACCCATTGAAACCTTCAAGTTTATAGATTAGTGAGGCCCACAACCATAACTCTTAATTAAAACCAAGTGTTAGCAACTCTTTAATAGAAATACAAAGCGCTCTAAAATAATGAAGAGGAAGAGATGAACTCCAGTTGGTGGCAGGAGAGAACACTTGTTGGGAGAGGTAAGTAGCAGGACTTGAAAGGTAGAAACAGTTTATATGACTAGATATGGGAAAGACATCAGGTCAAGAGAACAGTGCACTGAGCAGAGCCACTGACTGAAGAATGGGGCAGGGTGGGCCCAGGAGCAGCAGCTGGGCGGAACCCAGATCCTTACTTCTCACACAACGCTCTGGACACAGCTGATCTCTGACCACTGGCAGCCATGGAGGTCTGGGAAGGCCCATTGTGATTTTTGTAGCCACCAACTCTGAAGAGACAGAAATAGACCATGAATTCTGCCAAAGTAGGGCCCCAAATAAAGTTCAGAGTTAAAAGAAGGGAATAGTTAGAGATCAAAGTTTGTGAAAATGAAAATGTTTGGAACCCAGACAAATGACCAAAGCATACAGAGCTCAATGAGCCACCTAACGTAAACAAAGTCGCAAACAGTGAGAATGGGTCAAAGACAGATCCAAGTTCACAAGGCCTCTCTGCTGGTCTATGACACGGGGGCAGGAAGTGGCTGCCCTTGTGCCAAATAAACCTCCGTGCCATCATTTCACGGTGAGTAACGGAATGAATGAAGAATTTCTACTAAGTTTTACATCATTCCTTTTAGCCGTCCCAACCTGCACCCCAGTTTAAATTCATCACTATTTGGAAAGTCTACTTCCTCCTCATCAGTGTCTAGGGGACAAAACACCAAAGAACAGCAGGTCAGGGGAGAAGCCCCCATCACCTTTCTGGAAGATGTTCTGCCTCAGGTTTCTTCATTTAAAATCAGCATGCCGCGGTGCTGTGAATCCCTGCGGCTGTCTCCTAGTGCCCAGACAGCATCCTAGCAAGCTTCCTGCGTGTGTGTGTGTGTGTGTGTGTGTGTGTGATGGACAGGCTGATAGGCGAGCAACCAAGAGTCTGTGATGTGATGCTACTGTTTCCCCTCACGCTGCCAAACAGCTGTCCCTGGGGCAGATTTGGAAGCCATGCAAAGTGTGGTGCTGATGAAAAATCTGGTGGCACAGGGCTTCGGTGTTTTGCAATTTTTTCCTGTAAGCAGCATTGTTGACATGTGAAAGAGCCGAACTCCCCCACAGGCCTACAGACTACCCGGTCCCCACCCTAGTGTGTTATAAAGACCAGTGCAATCATCGGGCTGATTCACCACCTCACCGGTTCAGCTACATTGCATAGAAACCCGGCAGGTACTCCTGCCTCCTCTGCCTGGTCTGAAGACAAATCAGTCTTTGTCCTCATAGGTGGAGAGGAATATGCCAAACAGAGTGCTCCAAAAAACATCCCTGGTTTGAATAAAGCAGCGCAGTCGGTCAGTCTAGAATGCTGAGGAAAAATAAATCAGCTGGACCTTGGTAGGTATATGGATGTGGATAGTCAGGGCAGAGAAAGAGAGAACTTTTTCTGGTTTTAGTTATAAGAAAGAATTGATGTACATGACTCAGGTTTTGAAGTTATTAAGCACTGGGCTTATGAATTACTGGAAATAGCCTTCCTCTCTCTCTGTTTTATTTTTCCAGTTTGGAATGCTCTCCTCCTTTCCCCCGGGCGACTTGTAAACATACACACAGTACAGAAGCACTTAAGGTGCCTTGGCCTAATGCACAGTTGATACAAGAGGAAAAGGCACTCGGCCAAGTGGGCAGGAGTGGGGACATTCGGCAGGACGAGCTGGATCAATGCTTTCATAAAGTTATTTGCAAAGGTGACAGGATTTATCCACTGACCCAAATATTGTGCGACTAATTAAGAAAACCATGTGACTACCTTTTGATTCTACCTAACATCGATCACATCCAGAATGTAAAAGATCCCTTGGAGAGAAAACTTTTCCAATTAAATGAAATCACAAAAAAGAAAAAAATTAAAATAGTACTCATAACTATTAGTAGCAAACTGCTTCCACAGTTACTCGACTACCTCCTTTAAAATAAAACTTTATATGGTGAAATTGTAACAAAGTCCACACCCTCTGACCCAGCTGGGAGAAATGTCAGGGGACCAGTTAAATCTGCTTTGTCACAAACAAGGAGTCAGAGTATAAAGATTTAACTTTCAGGATGAGAACAAAGCCCACCAAACCAACAATTTGTTCCTCTGCACAGCTCTCTCTCCCATCTGTAGTTCTGTTCATTAGACAAGACTAATGAATATCACAGATTATTATTTAACCTGCATTTCAGCTCTGACTTGCTCTGAGAGCTGCTAGGATAAGAAATCTAGTCACTGTACATATTTTTAAAATCCTCAAAATAGCAACACACTTATTTTTAAGTGATGAGACCATTTGTCTGTATAGACCCACCAGCTGAGATCACTAACTCTATATACACAAACGGGCCGCATTTTAAAAACTTCTCCTGTTTTCAAGAATCATAATGAACTGCAGCCCAGAAGCAGAACCAGGCTTTGCCTGTAACATGAATATACTTTTCCTAAAGCATATGGAAATGAGTAAATCAGGTAAGGCTCATTCCAAAAACATTCAACGGAGAAGCAAAGAAAGGAAAAAACATTTTTTTTTGGACTTAAAATTTCTGCAATTATTTGAATGAATCTTATAAAATTTGCCTTCCTCACTGGGTCTTCTTTAAGGATTTTAATGAGAGAAGCCAACTCTAAGCAATATTTAAAAATTTTGCTGGGGAAGAGCTAGAATTTATTGTTTCTGGGAATATGAAAACTATGCTAATATTTTTCACTCAAAATCAAACCAAACAACCTTTTATAGAAAAGGAGCCGAAAGCAGAAACTGAGCTTTAGTCATTCATTGTCCTCCAAGTCTGTACAAATCTTTCTCAGAAACTACAAAAAGGAGATCAACTGAAATTATTCCCGACACAGGAAGAAGGCAAACCCTGGAAAAGGAAGCAAATGAGCTTACTTTTGATGGGCTCAGCTTGCCCACCCAAGTCATTCAAGAAAGAGGGGAAGTGCATAATCAGAAATAAATGCCAATACTCACAATAGGAAGTCTGCTGAGGAAGAACAGGACAGAATATTCAAATCCTAGTAGGAAGGGCTGTTTTAATCCTTTGACTGACTACTCAGTCTTAGAATAAATAATAGCAACAGCTCAAGTTCTTAACATAGCGAATCTCCCTGTTGGGTGTTTATTTCATGTTTTTTCTTTCTTGTTGGCACCTCCAGCGCATCTGGACAGATATCTCCAACCAAAGAGTTTCCTGCCTAGCAACTGGGAACAGCAAGAGCCCAGCCTCTCCCGGTTCAACACCCAAATAGGCAGGTACTCAATGGAAGATAAATCATCCTTTCCTGGGGCTTAGCTGAAGAGCTAATCGCCTGTCTGAAACCTGATGCTTAACCCATTATGACTTGCTCAAGGTTTGGAGCTAGACAGCTTATAAGGTGAAGCTGGCTACAGGTTAAAACCAGAAGCCAGAGAGTTTGTAAAACCAGCAAGCCCTGACAAGGGAGGGGTTCTTCAAAACTTCTCCTCTCCAGGGCCTGGGGGAATTCTTCAAAACCTCTCCTCTCCAGGGCCTGGGGGAATTTAGGACTCTAAAGCCCAGGGTTTCCTATTTGTAGGTAGTCCCAGCATTTTAACAATTACAAAATTCAAATATAACTACTTCTTACTTAAAAAAAGATTATCTTCTCAAATATCACTACTATAAGAAACACATTATTTCATTTATAAATTTCAGTGTAAAACTAGCCTTCAACAGACTAACAACTATAGTTTAACTGCAAGTTCAAATGCAGAATTAATTAAATACTGTTTTTAAACACATCTCATACTAGGATGAAACTGCAATAAATAATAAGGGATTAGAATATGTTTATTAATTTGGTTCTACGAAATAATTCACACTAAGGAAAAAATATAACTCATCAACGTAACTCCTATCAAGGAGGATATTTTATTTTTTAACCACTCGGAGGTTTATTACTTTTCTGAAATATGCAACTTTTCCCTTGATCTGTTTAATCAGAACTTGAGATGCCACATTTCTGATTTTAAATGTCAACATAATAAATACCTTGAACAAAGGAAAAAGACTCTCCATATCTAACAGTGTGAGCTCAGCAAGTTGTGCACTTTGTCATCCAAGAGCAGGAAGGGCGGCTGGACCACTGAAATTGAAAAGATCCCTCCCCCCCCACTTTATTTATTTGTTTTTTTGAGACAGAGTCGACTCTTGGGTTCAAGTGATTCTCTTGTCTCAGCCTCTAGTAGCTGGGACTACAGGCGCCTGCCACAATGCCCAGGTTTGAACCCAGCAACCCTGGTGCATGTGGCCAGCACCCTACCCACTGAGCTAAGGGTGCCCAGCCGCCCCCACCCAAACTCTTAACCTATGTTTATGTCAGGCAACTTGTTTTACCCTCTGCGCTATTCTGATAGTCCTGAGCACACTACTCCTGGGAAAATACGAAGAGTAGAACACACACTTTAATCCTTTTGCAAATTGAATCAAGAGACTCTGGAAAGTCATGGGAGCTACCCACAAATTAAAGCAACCCCAGTTTCTAACCAGCTCACCCTCTACCTTTAGGGTAACACTGACACAGACAACAGGTCCAGGACTCACCACCATGAAAACACTGCCCCTGCTGTGCTGTCCGTGTCTTCCCTTACAGATGGGCTCAGGAAGCACAAGTTGGGTCCAGCCAGACCGGTCAGTGCAAACTAGTTTTATACTTGACAAATAGCACGTAATTCCTGCTGTCAGGTTCACCGCAGTGGGCTCAGAGTTCTCTTTGAGAAATGCTCCCGCCCAGAAAAAATATTTACACAGCCGAGAGTGGGCTGCACCTTGCTGCTGCCTGCTCTGCCACCAGTCTTGGCCACTGTCTGGTTGACCCAGGAATAACAGTGGCCTTTGTACCTCATCTGAGATTAGCAGAGAGACAAAACCTGGAACCAAATAAACTGACCAAGGGAACAAGATTCAAGCCTCCTTACAGTCACCAGAGCTCTGAAAACAGTTGCGCCTTTTAATCCCATTGTCCTGCTTCTGTGAAATTATTATCAGGAAATAATCAAAAAGGAGAAAAGTGGCCAGACAGGGGGATGAGGATGTTCCCTGAATAATTTCTCTACGTTAAGGAACATATGGAAGCAGTCCAAACATCCAAAGAAAAAAATAATTCAACTGCTAGAAATTTGCTGAGGAATATTATATACTCATCAAAAATGTTAATTTGAAAACTATCTTTTCCGTGGAGACTTGTAAAAATGCAACAAAGAATGTTAAAGCCAAGAGCCGAATACCAAAATATCTGAAAACTTACTGAAACTGTGTTTAAGTCTGGTGTCCTGACAAGGATAAAAAAGAAGTATTAAAAATAAGACCTCATGTGGAGTTTTGAGTTAGTTTTCCCTCTGTCTTCCTATCACATTTTATGAATGCTATCATGTTAATTTAAATTAAAAAATTTTTAATGTAGTTCAATAAGCACCTTAAATAAATACATATCTGTCTGAAAAAGCAATAGCAAGAGGGGACAGCTACAATAAACTGGCAAAGGTCAACTATTAGCAAAATAAAGATGGTAACAGCAGGTGTACAAAGTCACAATGCCCACCTATTTACTAAATAAATGAGGACAGTGATACAGTTCTTGCTGCAGTGATACAGCATCCAGCAAGGCCTGACAACAAGGTACCTGGACCTGAGCAGGTGTTTACAACATCAGGAGCTTGTGACAGGGACAAGAGAGCAAGGAGAAGGTTGCTATCCCTGACATCTGAGCAGTGCTATGTTTTTTAAAAGTGTTTTTATAGGCTCGACGCCTGTAACTCAGCGGCTAGGGCACAGCCGAGAGTGGCCTGTTCGAATCCAGCCAGGGTCTGCCAAACAACGACGACAACTACAACCAAAAAATAGCCGGATGTTGTGGCGGGCACCTGTAGTGCCAGCTAAGCCCAAGAGTTTGAGGTTGCTGTGAGCTGTGACAGCACAGCACTCTACTGAGGGCGATATAGTGAGACTCTGTCTCAAAAAAAAAAAATGTTTTTACAGCTATTGCTTTATTTCTTTCCTCACAACCATCTTCTGAGAAGGTAGGATAGCTATTATTATCTCCATCTGACAAATAAGCCACTTTGTTACTACAGCAATTCTAAGCTCTAATTAAAGTTTCTCAGCATTAATCAGTGTTTAAAGAGGTATCCATCAGTACATCCAGTTTATAGCATGATTCCGAAACTGAGGATAAGCAGACTGTCCCCACCCCTAAACTCTGAAGAAATACAGGTGTTCTCCTAACCAACCATTCCCATTTACTTCCTAGCTAGCTCTGAGAGAAGAGAAGAGTCGGGAGCCCTTTATGATCCCCTTATCTCATTACATTAACAAAAGACATTATGGTACTGTTAGCAATGCCATAATAAAACATGTTAAATTAATGGAAACAAAACTGTACTAGCCAAAAGATATAGGAAAGAGGACCTAGTGACAAAGAAACCCCGTGACACATGACTGGTGGTGACGATGGGAGGGCGGTGAGCTGGGGGATGCGGTCTGGAAGGGGAACACAGGGAGGGCTGTCAGGTTTAGCAAATGAAAACTTAGAACACCCAGTTAAATTGAATTTCATCCAGTTAAACAATGAATACTTTTTTTAGAATAAGCATATCCTCTATTTTATCTGGCAACTGTACACAGGAGCCTTCAACTTTCATTAGAATGTACAACCCTTAAGGGGGGCAGAGGGCTTTGCCTATTTGGTACACTGTTGCATCGCCAATAGATAAGATAGCCTGGCATGTAGAAAGTACTCATTTATATTTGCCATGTACTAAATAAAGTTTATTTCTTAAATATATACTCTTGACACATTTTGTGTGTCTGAAATGTATCCGAACACATTTTACAAATTATAGCATTAACGAATTCTTTTAAAACCAGTACCTTCTGGCTCGGCGTCTGTGGCTCAACGGGCTAAGGTGTCAGCCACATACACCTGAGCTGGCGGGTTCGAATCCAGCCCAGGCCTGCCAAACAAAAATGAAGGCTGCAACCAAAAAATGGCCGGGCATTGTGGCGGGCACCTGTAGTCCCAGCTACTTGGGAGGCAGAGGTAGGAGACTCGCTTGAGCCCAGGAATTGGAGGTTGCTGTGAGCTATGACGCCACAGCACCCTATCCAGGGTGACAGCTTGAGGCTCTGTCTCAAAAAAAAAAAAAAAAACCCAGTACCTTCTACTCAATCTAACTGAAGGACTCCCTGGGGAAGTCAGAACATAAAAGGACTGAGTTGCCCCTTACTCCACCCTAAACAGGGATGTCCACGGGAGATGACCTGTCACCATGCATTTTGCAGCCAAGGGCACAGTTTGGACTTTTGGTACTTTTCTCAGCTGCTCCCCTTTGCTTCTGCTTTGTTCCTAAGTCCATGAAAAGTGGTTCTTTTATCACATCTCTGGCTTCACCTTCACACGAGATTTCTCCTCATGTTCTACAGAGCCCAAATTAGTAATTTTCAGGGGGATGAATGGGAGAGACCCCTTTTAGGCACAGCGCATCTGGGGCTAGTGCAGTTTTAAAAAGCATGTGTAATATTATATTTCATCCTTGGAGGATAAAAAAGAAAAAAAAGGTAATATCCTCCATATTTAAAACTCCTACTAAAAAACCAAATAATTTATCCTTTCCATAAGAAAGACCAGTAACTGTCCGTCATTACTTGCCACACGGGTCTCTTTATCTCATCCTCATCTGGGATCTATAAATGTCCTAATGTTATTTACATTTCAAAATAGTCCATATACAACCAGCATATACTTTTACATTGAGTATTTTTTTTTTTTGCAGTTTTTGGCCGGGGCTGGGTTTGAACCCGCCACTTCCAGCATATGGAAGCGCCCTACTCCTTTGAGCCACAGGCACCGTTCTTGCATTGAATATTTTTTTAAACAATAGGCAGGTGTTTCTTTTGTAATACAAAGTGAGAAATAATAAAAGAATATTGACTGACTGATTGATTCATTGATTGAGACAGTATCCAGCTCTGCTGTCCAGGCTGAAGTGCAGTGGTTCAGTCATGGCTCATTACAACCTAGAACTCCTGCGCTCAAGTGACCCTCCTGCCTCAGCCTCCCAAGTTGCCGAGTTGCTGGAACTATAGGCATGTGCTACCATACCCAGCTATATGGGGGGAGGAGGCATGTGGCGACAAGGAAGGTCTCATATGGTCCAAGCTGGTCTTGAATTCCTGGGCTCAAGCAATCCTCCTGCCTTGGCTTCCCAAAATCTCACTTTGTCGCCCTTGGTAGAGTGCCGTAGCATCACAGCTCACAGCAACCTCCAGCTTGGGCTTAGGCGATTCACTTGCCTCAGCCTTCTGAGTAGCTGGGACTATAGGCACCCACCACAACACCCAGTTGTTTTTGTTGTCGCTGCAGTTTGGCTGGGGCTGGGTTCAAACCGCCACCCTAGGTATATGGGGCTGGCGCCCTATTCACTGAGCCACAGGCACCGCCCCAAAGAATGGTTGTTATAAGTACATTCTCAACCACATTAAATATATAAATAATAGACTACATGAAAAATAGCAAAACATTTATTTCTAGGTGGTAGTATTACCTGCAATCCTTGCTTTATTTTTTTCAGACAATATGACAATTCTCTATTTTTAACTTGTCTACAGTGAGCATCATATATACATACATGTATGTGTGTATGTGTGTACATGTATATGACTGTGTGTATATATATACATATGTACATGTAAAAAACTTTTGATGACTGAGCCTCTAATCAGATTTGCTTACAGGGCTCATGATGACTAATATAAACAAAAGCCTTCCTTTGCCCAGTCTGGACACCTGTCTGCAGAAATAATTTATACCCAGCTACAGTGGAAAACACAAATCACAGAGCTTTCTTTTGCTTTCAAACTCAATGCCCAGGCCTGTCAGGAAAGATGTGAGCTGAGAAGAAAAAGTTATAGCTGGATCCAGAGACCTTTGGTACAAAGCAAAAAGGGAAGAACAGAATAAGCCAGTTGGAAAAGGAATTCGGGGCAAAAGGGGTGGGTATGTTAATTTCTGAAGAAAGGATTTTTGCCAGAAATAACAGAGGGTCCTGAGGCACTGATACCCTCAAACACCCGTTTCCCTGAGTGTGATGAGTGGAAGCAAATAGAAAAGAAGGGAAACCACAGCATTGAGGGGACTGAAATACACACCCACTGCACTCAAAATTTCACAATGTTCCAATCTCCTTTCTTATCAAATAGTTTACTAGAGAAACAAATAATAATCCCAACTTTTATTATTTCACTTAGGTAAATCACCAAACTTCTCTGTGCCATCACACAGGGATGATGATGATGTCGATGAAGACAACATAATCTTGTGGGATTATTGCAAGGATTAAGTACGACAGTGAGGGCAAAGCACTTTAGGCACCATGGCGCATATTTTGTGTTTGATGACTGCTAGAGATCATCATTTCTTTTTTAAGTATTGACAGCAGTTCCTGAGCAAAATCTGTAAGTCTTGATAAGTCGTATAGTAAAAACAACTAAGTGTATTTGGGAAAGCTATAGCGCCCTTGCCAGCTGGCATAAAGTCATAGACATGGGCTGGGAACATACATTTCAAAGGTCTCTCCTAATCTCATCTTTAAAAGTGCTTTACTATTTACACTGCACCTGAAAATACGTTTCTGGTGCTCTTGCTGGTCCATACATTTACCAATATTTTACCTGTAGAGAAATAGCCCTGCCCAGTATTTCACGGTTAGTACTGGGACTAGGACTCTAATTTAGGTTTTCCGGCTCTAATTCCACACTCCCTCCAGTATATAATGTTGCCATTGATCACAGCCAATAGAAATAGAATCTTCGACTCAAGGTGTTCAGAAAAAATTTCCACACAGACGATATTGCTCTCATTCATTATTTGCAAGAAAACTCCAAAGAGGAAAGAATGCGTGGCATGCTGTTTTGAAGGGGTTTTCACCTCTGGTCATGGATCATCTCTCAAAAGGATTTTCTCTGTTTCGCTTCCCAAATCTTACTTACACGATATTGGAATAGTTATGCAAACTCCATAGTCACTAATACAACCAAAGTAAGAATTAGAATACAGGTTTTAATAATTCATAATATCACTTCTTGCATCTTCCTCTCTGGGAGAATCACATTACAGAATATACTCTTCTTCTCCCCCACCCCACACCTTTTTCTTTGTTTAAAGAAAAGGTGCTTGGGAGTGGACAGCAGGGATTGGTTTTAAGCATCAAACTCATTTCCTCTTTCCTCATTCAGTCCTTAGAAAGAACTGCAAGAGGACTATACATTCTACTTGCATCAGCACTCAGGATTTTATATTTATTTTTTGATACATCAACAGAATGACTTAGATAATAATTTACCTAACTGATTTCAATACATAAAGACTCTAAGATAAAAGCAAATTTTCTAAGAGCATTTTAAAAAAATGGATAGAAAATTACTTTGAAATCTAGTTATCTAGGCAACTTGCTAGTATCTATCCATTATTAAAAGAGAAATAAAAATTAGTTTCAACAAAAACATATTTAACACAGACGCAGTACAGAGCAGAGAGTTACCTGAGGTACAGCCGTTAACCTTTGTGGTGTGAGCCATGCTGGCTCAAATCCAATGACAGGTCCAGAGAATGAGGAGTTGTGCAAATTTTATGCATCAAGTTCCCAAATGCATTCAATCTGGAATAAAAAAGACAGCCCCATCAAAATGGATCATTTAAATATATGTACGACACTACATCTTAGACTTCTGTTTATAAAGACGACTCCTAATGGAGAAAGCAAATCCGAACGGGGGGAGACCACGGGACTTGGCCATTCAGTTTGAGAACACCCACGATGCACCTACCGTGTTCCCTGCGTAGGTGTTGAAAGGTCACTAAACACAATCCTCCATGGGAAACAAAACAGGTTCTCCAGAAATGTATTAGGAGGGTGGTCTTCAGAAACAAATGGCCTCCTAATGTGTGTCATTCCGCAACAGTACACAAACTACTTTTGATTTTTAAGCTTATCCTCCTCCTTTCCAAATGTTGGCTCAGAAGTTTCATTTATTCAACTGCAATTTCAAAGCAATTCTTGCACCAAATGTTTACATTTTTGCAAAGATTAACTTCATGGAATTCTTTTGAGAAACTTCAAATCTTTCTGCCAACACCACCTTTCTCCCATGCAATCACCTTTCAAAACCGAAAATGATTCAGTTGGTCCTCTTCTTAAAATAAAAAATCTTAGTATCTCCCACTAGCTTGTTAGATAACTTTCCAATGACATAGCATGGCACAAAGTGAAACATTAGGGTTCATTTTGGGCAACCTATTTCTAACTTTATATTGATTTTTCTATTTAAAAGTCTTTTAAATACCTGAAATCAATTTTTTAAATACCTGAAATCAATTTTTGTTTCTTTTTTTTTATTTATTCCAAATCATTATTTCTCTTTTAATAATGGATAGATAATAGCAAGTACCTAGATAACTAGGATTTCAAATCAATTTTGTAAGCCTTTAAGTTTTTCTGGATTTTAAAGTTGAGATTACTACAATAAGATGTATTAAAATAAAAAAATTTAAAACAACAAAATAAAATCAAGAAAAAAAAAACTGAAAAAGAACCCAAATACTACCTTTGCTTTTTGTAAATTCTTTCTAGAAAATCTTGGCCTAAAGAAGCAAACAATGATATGTACAGAAATATACCATTTCTACCGTGTTCAACTTCTAACTCTAGACCCACAAAATGAGAAGAAATTGAGCTAAACTAATTCCAAGCTGAGAATTAAAGTGTCAATTCAGAAACTCACATCATCTCCCAACAGCAGGAGAATATTAAAATAATACCTATACACACTAGATTCTAATTTAGCCACTGAAATCAAGAGTTTTTAAATAATATGGTAAAATACTCGAAGCATGTTGATTAAAAGAAAAAAACAGAACTATCTACTATTCTAAATCCTATTTTATTAAAAACATGTATCTGTTTACACATTTAAACAAAAAGAAGTAAATATACCAAAATGCTCATTGTGGTTGCCCCTAGGTGACAAAATTATGGATAAGTTTAGCCTCTTTATTACTTTTGTAGTAGTAATTCCTAAAAAGAAATATTTAGACCCCTTCTATCAATATTGTCTTTCTTTTCTTTAAAACCACCAGAGAATAGAAAAGGTACTAAAAAGTGCCATGCAAAAGGAAACTACCAAGCCGCCATCAGGGGGATTAAGGTCAGAAACATAAGTAAATTAAAAGGAAAAGGAAACGGCTGCACTTTGATCACAAAGGGTGAGAATTTCTCGCTGCTTAGGCAGTGAAATTTTTCCCTCCACAGTTTACAGCTAACTACTGTGAAAATATAACGCAGAGCAAACTCAAAAGAATCCCTTTACTGCTTTTACTGGCTGCTTGTGCCCAGCATGCTCCCCTGCACTGGGGTCAGGGACTAGCCCTCCTCCACCTGGAGAGACCAGATTCTAAACCTCTCCTAGTCTCTGGCTGGCAGCACACCAGGGCACAGGATGAGCAATCATCTGTTTCTCTGGGAAACAAAGGCACTTCCTTAGCTCTGTGATGTGGAACCTGGAGAGCAACACCCTCTGTGCAGTCAGACTTAGCTCAACCACAATGCAGGCTTTAGAGATACAGTGAGCATTATCCTCTTTTTTTTTTTGGACACAGGGTCTCAGCTCACAACAACCTCAATCTCCTGGGCTCAAGCCATCCTCCTGCCTCAGCCTCCCAAGTAGCTGGGACTACAGGTACCCACACCACAATGCTTTCCTAGTGTTTTCTATTTCTAGTAGAGGCAGGGTCTCACTCTTGTTCCAGCTGGTACTAAACTCCTGACCTCAAGTGATCCTCCTGCCTGGGCCTCCCAGAGTGCTAGGATTATAGGCATGAGCCACCCTGCCTGGCCCAAGCAAGCACTTACCTTTTAAGAATAGAAGTGAATGTCTATAAATGTCTGACAAATGCAGCTTTATGAGAAAAAAAGTGAGGTCTGCCAGGGGTGGGGACACAAAGGAGCAAAGGACAGAAGCCCAGCTCCTGGAGTTTTTCAACTTATTATACTACTAAAAGTCAAAACCGACAAAAGCCTAAGCCAAACCCTGTTTATTGGCCCTTGCTAGCCTGTGTGTTTGTACTCTTGCTTCTTAATAGCTTGTAAATACCACCATTTAAAATCTTGAGGGCAAGCAGAAGACAAGAAGAAACAAGCTACGTATGCTGTGGGCTAAGGAAGTACGCATCAAGGTGTTTGGATGGAGGTGTGCCCAGAATCTCCCTAGTCAAGCTTGGTAAACTTTGGCCCGAGTTTCTCTCCTGTTATTGACCCTCTTTCCCCTGGCAAAGGATCTTTATCTCAGATCCGAATTGGTTTCTCCCATCTGCATCCAAACTGAACAATAAAATCAAAATCAGGAAGAAACCTAAAATAAGGAGTTACGGGCATGTCACTGGTAAAACAGTAAGACATCTTCCCTGGGCGTGAATCCTGGCAGTGTCTGTGCAGAGGAACAGTTGTGTGTTGCCTTGCATATCGATTTGTTGAAGTTATCGCTCATGTCTGACAGGCGGCCTCAAATTATAAGGATGATCCATTCTTCTTAATGATACGTAGATTCTTATGTCAGTGCACTGTATAGACCAGAAAAGGCTTGGCTCTGGTCCATTCCTCTGTTATAGATCAATAAACTGCTTCTTTTCTCCTCCACAGGTGAGTGCAAACCTGTAAATCTTAAATGGTACAATGGTGGCTCAGTTCCGCTCGCTAAGAAAAAAAACACTGTTTTGAAAGTATTTAGGAAAATACAACAATAGAGAAAATAAAAAAATTCTTCTTCTAAATAAAGAATAAACTGTAGGTAATGAACAACATTTTAGTAGCACTCACATGTAGTACAGTGAATAAACACTGCAGGAATGGACCCCATACTTTATATTAGCTAAAATGAAACAAATATGGAAAAAAAAAAAAAACTAAACACCTCACTAGATTTTTTTCCTTAAACACATTAAAAAAAAAAAAGTAGTAGGCTCAGCACCTGTAGCTCAGCCACTAGGGTGCCAGCCATAAACACCAGAGCTGGCGGGTTCAAATCCAGCCTAGACCTGCCAAACAATAATGACAACTACATCCAAAAAGCAGCCAGGCATTGTGGCGGGAGCCTGTAATCCCAGCTACTTGGGAGGCTGAGGCAGGAGAATCGCTTAAGCTCAAGAGTTTGAGATTGCTCTGAGCTGAGATGCCATGGCACTCTACCAAGGGTGACATAGTGAGACTCTGTCTCAAAAAAAAAAAAAAGTAGTAGATTAAATTGAGATTTGGTATATAGTCCAGGCTAGCACTTAACTACCAAATGTCACTGTCTTGGTAAAAAGATAATGATGATAACACTGATGCTACTGTTGATGACAGGTAACACTGATCAATGTCTTAACTACTGTGAGTTATTGAAATCTACTACATGTCACCTAAAGCCCACTGTTATCTTAACTACCACTGATTAAAGAAAAGGTGTCACCAGGGAGGTGTGGTGGCCCAAGTCTGCAATCCCAGCACTTTGGAAGGCCAAGGCAGGAGGATCATTTGAGGACAGGGGTTCAAGACCAACCTAGGCAACCACAAGACGCCCATCTCTACAAAAACATTAAAAAATTAGCTGGCCATGGTAACACATGCCTATAGTCTCAGCTACTCAGGAGGCTAGGGGAGGAGGATCAACCTGAGCAAGAGCAAGACCTTGTCTCTACTAAAAATCAAAACAAAAAAATAAATTAGCTAGGCACTGTGGTGGGCATCTGTAGTCCTAGCTACTCCAGAGGCTGAGGCATGGAGATCTCTTGAGCCCAAGAATACGAGGTTGCCATGAGCTATGACGACACCATTGCACTCTAGCCTGGGCGAAGAGCAAGCCGCTGTTTTTTTTTTAAACTCACTAATTAAATGATAATAAAATGTTTATTAAAAATTATAATACATTAATTGCATTATACATCCACATCCATATCCTCATTTCAGAGGTTTTAAAATGTAAAAAATGTGCTTCTTAAAACTGACTAAATTATAGCTTGGAGTCTGTGGCTCAGCAGGCTAAGGCACCAGCCATGTACACCTGAGCTGGCGGGTTCGAATCTAGCCCGGGCCCACCACACAACAATGACAGCTGAAACCAAAAAATGGCCAGGCGTTGTGGAGGGCACCTGCAGTCCCAGCTACTTGGGAGGTGAGGCAAGAGACTCGCTTGAGCCCAGGAACTGGAGGTTGCTGTGAGCTGCAATGCCACGGCACTCTATCCAGGGTGACAGTTTGAGGCTCTGTCTCAAAAAATAAATAAATAAATAAATAAATAATAAAATAAAATAAAATAAAATAAAACTGACTAAATTACACTTAGGGCACCTTTTGAAGCATTCAACAGTGATCGCCTTGTTTAAAACTCATGACAACCCTGTAAAGTCCTAAAAACCCGTTCTCACCATTTTATAGTTAGAAATCTAAGGCACAGAGAGGTTTAAAACTTGTCCAGGTCACACAGCTAGAATGACAGAGTTGACACTGTAAACGAAGTAATTCAGCGCTGGAGTCCATGGTCTGGCCCTTGTGATATGATTGATTGATGGATGAAATTAATTAAATTTTTTTTTTAATTGAGACAGAGTCTCACTCTGCGGTCCTAGGTAGAGTACAGTGGCATCATAGCTCACAGCAACATCAACTCTGGGGCTCAAGAGATCATTATTATGTTATTTAGAGTAAGGACATTATTGTTGTTGTTGTTGTTATTGTTGTTTTTAGACAGAGCCTCAAGCTGTCACCCTGGATAGAGTGCCGTGGCATCTCAGCTCACAGCAACCTCCAATTCCTGGGCTCAAGCGAGTCTCTCACTTCTGCCTGCCAAGTAGCTGGGACTACAGGCACTCGCCACAACACCCAGCCATTTTTGGTTGCAGCTGTTATTGTTGTTTGGCGGGCCTGGGCTGGATTCGAACCCACCAGCTCAGGCGTACAAGGCTGGTGCCTTAGCCCAGTGAGCCACAGGTACCGAGCCAGGACATTATTGTTTCAACAAATGAGAACTTCCACAAGTGATGTCTCTTTTAAGGCCTTTGGGAGGCACATGTTTATTTGCAAGGATGCTTTGCTCAACTCCCTTTTAGATAGTTATATCTTAGAATTTTATGTAATAATCTTTCAAAGAAATTGTATTTGCAACCTTATTTCTTAGAATATCAGGCTTAAAAACTTGAGCAGGTACTTATATGGCACATGGGAAATTCTTCTCAGTACTTTACCACCACACTGTATTCTAGACGTACATGGTATTAGCCAGCTTCATTACTAACCTTGTTCCTCAGATTTTACATGAACATCATTTGCCTCTTTCAAGAAACCCATAAATAGATGCTGGAAAAGCATTCAACAAAATCCAATATCTCTTTATGATAAAAACTCTCAATAAACTAGGTATAGAAGAAACATATCTCAAAATAATAAAGGCTGTATATGACAAAACCCACAGCCAACACCATACTGAATGGGGAAAAATGGAAATCTTTCCTCTAAGATCTAGAATAAGAGAAAAATGTGCACCTGCACCACTTTTATTCAACATAATACTGCACGTCCTGGCCAGGCAACTAGACAAGAGAAAGAAATGGAAAATATCCAAATCGGAAAAGAAAAAGTCAAATTACCCTTGTATGCAGATGACTGTCTTATCTTCAGAATATCCTAAAACTCTACTGAAAAAGTATTAAAACGGAGAAATGAATTCAGTAAAATTGTAGGATAGAAAAATCAACATATAAAAAAATCAGTAGCATTTATATATGCCAACAGTGAATAATAACCTGAAAAAGATATCAAGACAGCAATCTCATTTACAATAGCTACAAAGAATATAAAACACCTAGCCATCGATTTAACAAAGAAGTGAAAGGTCTATATAAAGGAAGTTATGAGGGTCTGTAATGGAAAGACAGCCCATGTTCATAGATTGGGAAGAAATGATATTAAAATTACAATATTACACATAATTCATCATCAGAGTATCTTCTGGTAACTTCCAATATTGACTCCTACTACAGGAGAGTGGGGATAATGTTAATTTATGCAACCAAATTACTTAATATAATTCAACACCATTTAGGTTCTTCAAATACAACAGGTAATTTCCTTGTTTATGAGTAGGGTAGAGGTGGAGAGATACTGCAATTATGGGTCCAGATCTAAATTCAAATCCTACCTGGATACTGATTTTCATTTATGAAATGTAAAAAAGAAAACAAAAAAAGGTTGGGATTTGAGTATTAGGGAAATTTTAAGCTATGTTTGTCCAAACAGGATGAGAACTTCATTCCTTGGGGTAACAGAGTTAAGAAGCTGGAGGAGGTACAAATTTCTCACAGGAACAAATTAAAATGCAGACATAGTGAAAACTATGGGAGAAACAACAATAAGTAAATAAATTCATTCAACAAATAAGTGACCATTACCTGCCAGGCTCTGTTTTTGGCACTCAGGATATAGCAATGAACAAAGCAAAATACCTACCTACACTCTGCCCTAAAGCAATCTAACTGGAGAGCTGCACTTTGGGCCCAAAAAAAATTTAGGTTCACAATGCAGTTAACAGATTAGCTGTACTAAACACAAGTTCCTTATTCATCTTTTCTGCCTTATTTGAAAGGGGTTTCTATGACAAAATCTGACTCCTTGTGCCTCAAAGTGGACCTGATCATGTCCAGCCCTTCCACAGACCATGAACCTTCACTCCTTATTCACATCCACTCTATACCATGAAAATACATCAGTGTCTCTCCAAGAGTGTGCAAATGACTACGCTGCTAATGAACAGGATAAAACCATCTCAAAGCCCAAATGCTTCCACAGTCTTACGCTGGCTCTGTTCCAGCTTGGTGTCTGTGACCCAGGCAGCTTTCTGAACACTTAAAAGAGAATAATGCTTACGAAGTTTATTTTTTCTTTTGCTTGATTATTTATTTTATTTAATTTCAGATTAATGTGAGGGTACAAACAGGTTAGGATGTTTGCATCTGTTAGGTAGAGTCCCTGCTGTAAGTTGCCCCACCCCTAGAAGGTATGCCTTATACCCTTACATTGTGCCCACTATGTGGCAACACACCAATCCGCCCTCACCATCCTCCCCTTTCCCCTTACAAAGTTTCTTTCCAGGAAATTTTGTACAATGAACTTTTATGAGATTATAACAACCCAGGTTGAAAATCTGCTGCAAAAAAGAGGAGGGGCAATAAGTGGTGCCTGTGGCTCATCGAGTAAGGAGCTGGCCCCACATACTGAAGGTGGCAGGTTCAAACCCAGCATCAGCAGAACTGCAAAAAAACCCAGAAAAATGGCCGGGCGTTGTGGCGGGTGCCTGTAGTCCCAGCTACTCGGGAGGCTGAGGCAAGAGAATCGCCTAAACCCAGGAGTTGGAGGTTGCTGTGAGCTGTGTGACGCCATGGCACTCTACTGAGGGCAATAAAGTGAGACTGTCTCTACCAAAAAAAGGGGGTGGGGGGCAATAGATGGTATGGAGAAGAACACCCAAATGAAAATTAGAATTATGAAAGTGTCTTATTATTTATTTACCTTCTTTATGTTTAGAATTGACTACAAAAAAGTCATAATTTTATGACTCAGTAGGGGTACAATAAGTAGTATTTATTAATTTGCTTTGGTTCATCTGTAATAGGCTTAGGAAAAACAGACTCTAGCAGAAACCTAAGCCTTGATTTTACAAATGACTGTATCAGTGAAGTCTTGCTCTTACTGAGCAAGAATTCCCAATGGCAGTAGTTTGTGAGTGAAAATATCAGTGTTTTTGCACCTATTCAAACATTAAAGAATAAAATGCAACAGCCACAGATATAAGAAAATTAGTTCAGTGTAGTTTGTAAGGCTATTTATTCATTTCCTATCAAATAAAAGGTATAGTTCTCACTTATTTACTGCTGTAATGGAAAATTTCCCTTTATTCCCTCTAAGATTGGATTCTTGTGTGACCATCTCTATGATTACTCTTAAAATGATCAGCACTGTTGATGACAAGTTCCAAGGATGCCCAGGACTCTCACTGAGTAAAAGGAACTCACAACAGAGCCTCGGGTTCTTTTCCTTTTTTTTTTTTTTTTTTTTTAAGAGAAGAGTCTTGCTCTGCCGTCTGAGGTAGAGTACAGTGGTTTGATCACAGCTCAGTGAAACCTCGAACTCCTAAGTTCAAGCAATCCTTCTGCCTCCTCCCGAGCAGCTGAATGTACAGGTGCACATCAGCACACCTGTCTAATTTTTAAATTTTGTCTGTAGAGACAGGGTTTGGCTATACTGTCTAGGCTGGTCTTGAACTCCTGACCTGAAGTAATCTTCCCACCTCAGTTTTCGAAAGTGCTGGGATTACAGAGGAGCCACTATACTCAGCCAGCCTCAGATTCTTAACCTTAAAAAAGTGGTTCTTGAGGTGTCATCCTCAGAACAACATCAGCATTATCTTCTGGAAATTTGTTAGAAATACAAATTCTCAGGCCCCACACCAGACCAACTGAATCAGAAACTCTAGGTTTGTGGCCCAGTAATCTGCATTTTGATAACCCTCTAGGTAACTCTGATGAAGGCCAAAAGTTTTCAAAATCACTACCTTTGGGTGGTGTCTGTAGCTCAAGCGGCTAAGGCACCAGACACATACACCAAAGCTGGTGGGTTCGAATCCAACCTGGGCCTGCTGAACAATGACAAATACAACCAAAAAATAGACCTGTGTTGTGGCGGGCCCCTGTAGTCTCACCTGCTTGGGCGGCTGAGGCAAGAGAATCGCTTAAGCCCAAGAGTTGGAGGTTGCTGCGAGCTGTGATGCTACAGCATTCTACCCAGGGCAACAGCCTGAGGCTCTAACTAAAAAAAAAAAAAAAAACACTACCTTCAAAAATGGGTTAAGTAGGAAAAAATTAAGGCTCTAAGAGCCAAGGCTGTCTTATGATTTTAAGAAAATGGTACTCAGTGATCTAGAAAATAGCTCCCAGGAAGCCTGACTTTGTTTCATTCTTTATTTATAAAATACGGACTGAGTACTCAGCATGCATCGGGCTCAGCACTGGGCACCACGTGAACAAAATACACTTGGCTCTTGCCTTTTTGAGGCTTACAGGCAGGAATGTTACCCACAGAAAGATTATAAATATATTACACTAAATGCTCTAAGGGGGAGAAAAGCAGATGTTGAGAATAACAGCGTGAACTCCTCAGGATTGGAGTTGAGGGAATGCAGATGACAGCTGTTCCTTCCTGGTCTCTGCAGGAAAATAATACTGAAGCTAAGACCTGAAGGGTGGGTGGGTAGGAGTTAAAGGGCAGGTGGAAAATAAAAATGGTCCAGGAATTAGAACATAGATCAGAAACAGATCCACACAAATGTACCCATACAATTTTTGAGAAAGGCATATAAAACGATTCCAAAATGTGCTGTAACAGACACTTATAGGCAAAGTAGTGAATCTTAACCGTCCATAAAAATCAATTCTAAATGAATCAAAGGTTTAAATCTAAAACTCACACCAAAAAAACTATAAAACTTTTTGGAAGAAAACATAGGAGATCTTTAGAACCTGGATATGACACCAAAAGCAAGAGCCAGTAAAGTAAAAACTGATAAAGTGCTTTTGAAAAAAAAAATGTTTTTGGCTTGGCGCCTGTGGCTCAGCGGGCTAAGGCGCCAGCCACGTACACCTGAGCTGGCGGGTTCGAATCCAGCCCGGGCCTGCCAAACAACAATGATGGCTGCAACCAAAAAATGGCCGGGCATTGTGGTGGGCGCCTGTAGTTCTATCCAGGGTGATAGACTGAGGCTCTGTCTCAAAAAAAAAAGAAAAGAAAAAAAAATTTCTTTTCTGTAAAAGAATGGACTGATGTCTCTGGGGCAGGAAAAAGCTCCATACACTTGAGCAACTGAGTTTATTAAGATAAAGAAAGAGCAGATTGGGCTGAGGTGAGAGGTAAGCAGAGGTTAGGTTATAAAATCTGCCTGGCCTCATGGCCCACAATAAGGAAACGGGGTTTTATTTTAAGTGCAACGTCACTGATGAGTTGAAAACTGATTAACATATAATAAATGATCTTATTTTTAAGTGTTGTAGTTATGCTTCTTACTATCTTTGAGGAGTGGTAACTCTGGGCTTTGTTAGTTATACTATCAGATGAAAGGGGGATTGGAGACTCCAGGGATGGTTATTCAGACCAGGCAGAGAATTTCATTTTGAACATATTCAGCCTTTAATGTAATCAGCCCTTTGATTTTTATAAAGCTTTATTGTCTGTTTACAGTAGGAAGATTCTGCCATGCCAAATAGAAATTTGTCAGACTTCCTTGTGTTTTCCCAACAACATAAAAGTTCCTACTTGGCAGTGCTTGTGGCTCAAAGGAGTAGGGCACCGGCCCCATATGCTGGAGGTGGCGGGTTCAAACCCAGCCCCAGCCAAAAACTGCAAAAAAAAAAAAAAAAAAGAAAGTTCCTACTTATTTAAAAGAAACTTTAAAGGGATCAAGTGCTTACCCCAGGAGATAATTCACAATTTGCAGAAATTTCTCACAATGTTCAACCGTATTACCAGTATGGAATCTGCACTTCAACTGAGATTGGTTATAGGAAAAGCTGTAGCCAGAGATCAAATTCAGAGATTTTAAAAGATAGAATTAAATCAAAAACATAATGAGCTACCACCTCACAACCACTAAGATAGCCACCGTCAAAAAATAACAAGTGTAGATAGCATGTATAGGAAGTCGAACCCTTATACACTGTTGGTGGGTCTGTGGAATGGTGTAGCAGCTATAGAAAACATTATGGAGGCTCCTCAAAAACTAAGCAATAGAACTACCATATGATACAACAATTCTACTTTCGGGTATATACCCAAAAGAACTAAAAAAAAAAGGAATTTGAAGATCTATTTGTAACCCCCATATACACTATGGATTATTCACAACAGCCAAGATTAGAAGCAACCTGAATATCCACTGACAGTGAATGAGGAAAATGTGGTATATAACTCTAACGGAATAAATATTTAGTCTTTGTTTTTTGTTTTGTTTTTTGAGATAGAGTCTCACTATGTCACCCTCAGTAAAGTACCGTGGCATCACAGCTCAAGCAACCTCCAACTCTTGGGCTTAAGCGATTCTCTTGCCTCAGCCTCCCAAGTAGCTGGGACTACAGGCGCCCGCCACAACGTCCGGCTATTTTCTTTGTTGTTACAGTTGTCATTGTTTAGCTGGCCCGGGCAAGGTCTGAACCCACCAGTCTTGGTGTATGTGGCTGCCACCGTAATCACTGTGCTACGAGTGCCGAGCCTAATATTTAATCTTAAAAGAAAAAATCCTGTCATATGCTACAAAATGAAATTTCAGTCACAAAAAGCTAAATACTGTATGATGCCCATTTATATGAGATATCTAAGTAATCAAACTCATAGAAACAGAAAATACAATGGTGGGGGTGGGAGAATGTAAAGTTAATAATACTGGAATGTACACCTAAAAATTAAGTCAGTTTCAGTTGTGCAAAATGAAAAAAGTTCTAGAGGGTGGCGCCTGAGGCTCAAGAAGTAGGGTGCCAGCCCCATATACCGGAGGTGGTGGGTTCAAACCCAGTCCCGGCTGAAAATTGCAAAAAAAAAACCTGAAAAAAGTTCTAGAGATCTGTTAATATAATGATGTACATTAGTTAATAATACACTTGAAAATTAAGAAGATAAATCTTTGACACAAAGATTAAAAAATTAAAAAATCAGAGTTAGTACCACTGGGCCCAGCCACACTCAAGGTCAAGCTGCCATCCACCTGTCACACAAGCTGTTTTAGCAAATCCTGAATGTTGCTTTCTTTCAGCTGAAATAAATGTCACTTAAGCTTTTCCTTTTTTAATACAGGAGATTTAGAACATTCCCTGCTTTTTTTATTGTCAGGGCTTTCCTGCTGAGGCAAGTGCATCACCTTCATGCTTCTTCAAGAGTTCTGCTAACACTCATCCCACACACCAGAACACAGGGTGGTAGTGGGGGTGGGAGTGTCTGCCATGCAGATGTCATTTAAAAAGAGAAATGACTGAAAATCCTTTTTTTTTTTTTTTTTAGAGACAGAGTCTCACTTTGTTGCCCTAGGTAGAGTGCCGTGGTGTCACAGCTCACAGCAACCTCCAGCTCTTGGGCTTAGGGGATCCTCTTGCCTCAGCCTCCCGAGTAGCTGGGACTGCAGGCGTCTGCCACAACGCCCGGCTATTTTTTTGTTGCAGTTCAAACACTCCACCCTTGGTATATGGGGCCGACTGTGGCCCTACTGAGCCACAGGCACCGCCCCCTGAGAATCCTTTTTCCTGCTAGTAGCCCATTCTGCTCAAGAATGCTTTGGAGAACAGCAAAACAATGACAGATTGACCAATGACAGGCCACGCCCAAGAGGAAGAGCTGTCCGTCTTCATCATCATGAAGAGGCAGAAGGGAGACTATTGGGTCCATCCCCACTAGTTTCAAATGGTTGGATGCCACAGATGTGTCCTCTGAGGACCCATTCAAACGCCATGTGGTGAAATGCAACAGGCCAGGGGAAGCAGAGGCCATAGCAGGGATGTAAATGCCATCCTCTTCACATGGCGGTCCTGCCTTTCCCTTTCTTCCTTTTAAAAGGCAATGTCTCAATCCCACTACACTAGGAAAAGAGCCAGAGAATGGGACCTGCCAAAGAACAGGCTTCACCCCAACTCAGGCTGAAAAGGCTGGACTTAACTTGCTGGGTACAGTGGCTCAAACCTGTAATCCCAACACTCTGGGAGACCGAGGTGGGTAGATTGCTAGAGCTCACAAGTTCAGAACCAGCCTGAGCAAGTGCGAGACCAGCTCTAAAAAGCCAGGCGCTATGGTGGGTGCCTGTAGTCCCAGCTACCTGGGAGGCTGAGGCAAGAGAATTGCTTCAGCCCAGGAGTTTGAGGTTGCTGTGAGCTGTGACACCTGGCACTCAACCCAGAGTGACAAAGTGAGACTGTCTCATAAAAAAAAAAAAGGCCAGCTGCCCCTTGTGCAGTCTGACAGCACTAAGGAGCCCAGAGCCATGCAGCTCCTGCAATGAGAGCCCCGTTCAGCCTCCTGGGCAAGAACACCAAATGGGCAGGATCTGTGTAAAAGAGGAAGCTAGAAGGTAAGGTCCCAAACTCAGAACACAGCAAACACTTGGACCCAGTATTAGGTGACTGGTATGCACTCTGAAGTGTGAGAAGTACTGGCTTAGCCCTTACTTTTCCCATCGGGTCTTGGGCTTCCTAACCCATTACCTTTTATCCTGAGGGACCCACAATGGTTCACAACCATCCAGGCCCTAACACAAACCAATTAAATAACTCTCTAGGGATGGAAAATCCAGGCACAAGTATTTTTTACAGCTCCATCAGGAGATTCCAAGCACTACATCTGAGAGTTACTGGTCTTTCCCAGCGGTTCTCAAAATGTGGTCCCCAGATCAACAGCATTGCCATCCCCAGGGAACTTCATAGAAATAAATGTTTCTTATTCCTTCCTCTCTTTCTTTCTCTTCTCCCCCATCTGCAACTATAGAAAAGTAACTCAGGAAAACTTTAGGAAATTCTTAGAAGACAGGCAGGCATTCTAGTATCTCTTTTGCACGACGTATTTGGCAACTGAAATAAAAATATTTGTTTTATAAGAATGATTTCAAATTCACTTAAAATGAGGATGCTGCCAAGGGGTATGCTTGTAGGGGCAGAAGGTGCCCAAGGATGAAAGCATGCAATGGTTGAGTAGTATGGTTTAGAGTGGTAAATCAATTCTGCTATCTCATGGGTGGTTTGGAAGAGTTTACTTGATGCTCTACCAGAGTTTGCTTGATACTAATAGAAGACCAGGGGCAGCTGGCCTTCTTTTTTTTTTTTTGAGACAGAAAAAAAAAGTCACTTTGTCACTCTGGGTTGAGTGCTAGGTTTCCCAAATATGATGATAAAGCATCTCAAGACTCGCCACAGAGATTCTGATTCAGTGACTCTGATGTGGAGTTAAAATTTATGTTCTTAACATATATCCCTAAGTGATTCCTGTTTTCAGAGAAGCCTGGAAAACACATTGCCTTGCAGGACCCTTATTCTTCAGGTTACTATTTCTCCAAGTATGGCCCTGGAACGCTGGTGCCAGCATCACTTGGAGACTTACTAGAAATGCATACTCTTGAGCCCTGCCTTGTAGACACTCTTCAGGTAAGCCAATGGTTGGGGTGTTGACAGGTCTTCCAGCTGATCTACGGCCATTTTCAAGACCACTGCATGAGGTCATTTTCAAAACTCCTACATCTTTTAAGTGGACACTACCTACTCTTATTCAAACACCTAGAAGCACAAAGAAACCTTGGATGGCCTTATCTGGGGCCTCAGCCTGCGTCTTTCCACGTGGAAGAAAAACAGGAGGAAGGAATGTGGGGAAGACAGGCTTTGGTCATAACCATAAAAATACCCATGTTGACAGAAGCGGAGTTGCCCTAACTGCAAAAACAGTTGTGCTAACATGGTGGGAGTTTTAATAAGCATTACACAATTTTCCTTTGATCAGAAAAACAATCTAACGATAGTAAACAAAGAAAACACTAAGTGTCCACTGTGCTGAGGCTTATTCAGCTTCCTAGTTGCTATACTTTCTCCCTTTTTGTTTGGAAAGAGAATATATTTATGACAAAAGTATGAAAACTGTGTCATAGTTCCATTGGGAAGTGCGAGGCACAGAACATGTGTAACAGAGGGACAGGCTTTAGAGGGCTCTCGAAACCTCCAAAATCAAACACAACGTTTTAAGATTTTCAGCCAACACGCATTATTCAAGGGAGAGGTTTTGCAGACTTTTTTACCCAAAAAAGAGCAGACCCAAGGATTGCTGACAACCTCTGAGTTTTCCATGTATTTCAATGAACCCCAGATCTAGACAAACGACCTAACAATTCAGTGTTTATGATATGAAAGAAAACCCATTCTCTTACCTGGTAATTTTTTCTCTGGCCTTAAAAACTGCTTGTGAGAATTGGGGCCCATCCACCACAGCACAGCCGGAAGATATGCAAAGTAGCAGCGCTAGATAGACCAGGCGCCTGGGAACCACATTTTCATTTCAACTTGGCCTTGAACCACCTCCACCACTCTGGGAAATGTTACTTAAATGCTCTTGAGCCTTGGATCCTTTGTGGCTGGGCTGAGCAGCCCTAATGAAACTTCCAGGCCTGACAGACATCTATGATTATGCTTTTCTAAATCCTGGCCCAAGGGGAATACAAAGCTCCCTTGGGCAATGTTGCTAAATACAGACAGATCGTATGGGAGGCTGTGTATGGGTCAGCAGGACACAGGTCTTACCAAACGGCCCCCAACTGCCTCTGGCACAGCTGTGATTAGTCAGACAATTCCCACCAGTCAACGCCAAAAGAGATGCTGAAATACCCAGACTCTGGTTCTTCTCTAATTCAACTCCCAGGGTGGCCGCTGTTTTCCACCCCACCTTTTGAAGTAAGTTTTCTATGCCCCTCTACGTAACATAGTACTGAAAACTCAACAATAAAGTGTAAAAGAGACAGGAAAAATCAGCTATAATTCCACTACTAGAAACATCCCAATTCTTCCTTGTGCTTATATTAATATAAATGTATGTACATATATTTTCCCAAATATGTCATTTTATAACTTTTGACTTTATATACAGTCATCTAACTATATCACTTTTTAAGGATGCACAATATTCTCTTTCATACTTATACCACATTTTATTTGACTCTATTTAGGTTGCTTCCAAATTTTTCACATTGTAAACATTTTGATGAACATACTTTTACATATACTAATAGCTTTGGGTACTTGTACGATAATCCCCGTGGGTAAATTCCACGAGGTGAGTTTGCTGCATGAAAAGATACAGACTACAGATTCTGATGGACAACATCAGTTGTCCTCCAGAGAGGAGGTATCAATTTATATTCTCACCAAACCTTGTGGGAGGGCCAGTTAAGCTGGATTCCATTTCTAAATTTATTGCTTAGAATACAATAAACACATCCTCAAAACAATGTACCAAAAATATCTGCATACTATTACTGTGTTTTCATTAAGTTTGATTTTAATACAGCGATTTTAGTTGTTCAACATGGACTTGGTGTTTATTCTTCATCTTGGCTCAGAGCAATTTACATTTTATAAAACGTAAACCCTGCACACAATATTAAGTTTATGGGGACAAATTTATAGATAATTTTTAATTTTGTCATCTGCCAGTGTAAGAATTAGCAATCCTTGACTTAGAGTGCTTCATTATATTATTTAATCAGAAAAGAGACGTGAATAAATTCCACACTTCTTTTCTAAGACTGAAGAAGTCATTATGTTGAGGGATCACACGTAAGTAAAGACATAGCTGGACCCATGGTACCTTCTAGAACAAGCATCCCTTTATCCTCTCAACAGAGGATGTATTTAATGCACAGTACTCACCCCCCTCCCCCCTAAAAAGCAGATGCTTAAGCAAATCACTGGTAAACCACAGAAGAAATTTTTAGCGACTGCTGCCACTATGAGGTCAAATTTCTTAAATCAGTATGCTGGAAGCAGAAATGAATATAGCTAACTATGGTTTATATAAAAAGATGGAAAAAATTTCAGAAATGTTGAGGCCATGAAACAACAAACTTTTTTTTTTTTTTTTTTTGAGACAGAGCCTCAAGCTGTCACCCTGGATAGAGTGCTGTGGCATCACAGCTCACAGCAACCTCCAATTCCTGGGCTCAAGCGAGTCTCTTGCCTCCGCCTCCCAAGTAGCTGGGACTAC
>CAUYRH010003519.1:0-10741 GCA_963574655.1 Perodicticus potto
CAGTGCACACTTCAGACTGAAGGCAGAGTGCAGAGGAAGACATTCGGCCCAAGGGTAGTCTTTGCTGTGTCTGGGTGGATGAAACTGCCACTCCTGGGCAACCTGGTTCATGGCAGCTTTATGGCAGTTTCTCCCCCTTACGCAGCGTTTTTAAGAATAGGGAAATTTTCAATTTGACTTTATAACCGACAAATTCTTCACCAGCAGCTTCTCTGAAACGGCTAATGGAGGCAGACCATGCCTCAGTTGAGGATCAGAGCTCTTTCCAGTCAATGGGCTTCTTGCCAGACTTCTGCAGCAGCTCATTGGTCTTAGAGAAGTGTCTACACCCAAAGGAGCCTCTGTACACTGACAATGGGGAGGGATGAGCAGTCTGCAGTACGTGATGCTGCTTCCTATCAATGGCACTGCCCTTCTTCTGAGCATATGAGCCCCAGAGCAGGAAGACAAGGCCATTCAAGTTTTGATTTAGCCAGGTCACAACTGCATCGGTAAATTGCTCCCAGCCTCTCTCCTTATGAGAATTGGCTTGATGGGCCGGCACCTTGAGGACAGCATTGAGGAGGAGAACACCTTGCTTGGCCCACCCAGACAAATCTCCATGGCCGAGATGAACAAAACCATCTATATCTGTAGACAGTTCTTTATAAATGTTTTCCAAACTGGGTGGAGGTGGAACAGGTCTTTGAACACTAAAGCAGAGCCCATGTGCTCGATTGGGTCCATGATATGGATCCTGTCCCAGGACAACAACCTTCACATCTGTTATATCACACATGTGGGTCCATGTGAAGACTTGGTGGGGAGGTGGATAAACAGTGTAATGTTTTCTTTCTTTTGCAACAAATCCTATGAGTTTTATAAAATAAGGTTTCCCGAACTCGCCGCTGAGATGCTTCTTCCAACTCTCACCGAAGCCCACGGGCACGTTGCGGGCCACCAGCCTGAGCAGGGCCGCGGCCTTGTTCCTCTGGATGCTCAGCGGCAAGGAGGGCTGCGTGGCGGGCTCGTCCTGCCCAGCTCCGGCCTTCTTGGCGGGGCTGGCCGCCGCATTCCCACTATCTTCAGGTAAGGCTGCCACGCCGGTCCCCAAGCCGGCCGGCTCGGGGCTGCAGGCACGTCGCTTCCTGGCGGGGCTCGGGGAGAAGAAGGAGTAGGGTGTCTTCTGGCCGCTCATCCCGAAGCCGAGGAGGGAACAAATGCGCCCTGCCAGGGGACCCGGCGGGATTGCACTGACTATCGATCTGCAATTGGCGCCAAGCCCTCAGTTTCATTTCTACTGTGTTATTTGGCGTGTCGCTTAACCTCTCTGAAATTCAGTTCCCCAGAATTGGAGCATTAGGTGTGAAATCAAGTTATTTTTTTTCAGTCCTCTCTCAGTACTAGAGATAATTTAGAGGATTTTTTATTATTTTATTTTATGTTTTATTTTTTAAATTTTTATTTTGTTTTTTATTTTGAGACAGTCTCAGTTTGGCACCCTTGGTAGAGTACTGTGGTATCGCAGCTCAGGGCAACCTCAAGTTCTTGGGCTCAAGTGATTCTTTTGCCTCAGCTTCCCAAGTAGCTGGGACTGCAGGTGTCCACCAAAATGCCCAGCTATGTTTTAGAGATGGGTCTCTGGCTCAGGCTGGTCTTGAACTTCTGAGCTCAAGCAATCCACCCGCCTTGGCCTCCCAGAGTGCTAGCATTACAGCACACTTGTTTTGAATCGGAAAATAGTAAATTCACCTTAACTCTCTGCTCCTGCCCACAGGCAATTGCAGTAATGAGTTTCTTGGGTGCTTTCCAGAGGCATTCTATGCCGTGTGAATGGTGGAATTCCTTACCTATCTAGGTTTTTGGCCAACATTCCATACCAGCATATGCGCATCTGCTTCATTCTCTTTGATTATAAGGTGTTTTGTTTCATGATTTCTAAAATTTCTTGAATTGGCCCTCTATTGATGGACATTTATATGTAAAATAAAATTGTAAAATACACATAACAAATTTACCATTTATTTTTAACATCTTTTAAAATTTACCATTTTAACCATTTTTTAGTATATAGTTCAGTGGCATTAGGCACATTCTCTTTGTTAGACTACCAAGACTCCTGTTCATCTCCAGAAATGCTTCATCATCTTTTTCTTTTTCTTTTCTTAAAATTTCACATCAATATTAGGGAACAAATGCTTAGGTTACAATGTTTGCATTTGTTAGGTAAGGTCCCTGTTGTAGTTGTGCCCCTCACCCAGGAGGTCGCCTTGTGCCCTTATATTGTGCCCATTAGGTGGGAGCAGCTAATCCCCCACCCTTCTCCCCTCTCCTCTCTTTCTTCCCTTCCTCTCTCCAACTTGAATTAAATTGAGTTTTTCTCTTTTGTGGGCCTGTTTTAGTTTGCCTACTGGCTTCATGTGAGTATTAAGTACATTAGATATTTGCTTTTCCATTCTTGTGGTACTTTACTAAGGAGAATGTGTTTCAACTCCATCCAGGTTAATATAAAAGATGTAAAGTCTCCATCTCTTTAATGGCTGAATAGTATTCCATGGTATACCACAGTTGCTTGGGTTGCTTCCACATCTTGGGTGATTGTGAACTGAGCTGCAATAAACAAACTAGTGCAAATGTCCTTATGATAAAAGGATTTTTCTTCTTTTGAATAGATTCCTATCAATAGGATTGCCAGATTTTTTAAATCTTTTTAAATTGAAACTCTACTCGTTAAGACTTCTTCCTTCCTCCCCCACCAGACCCAGGTGACCACACTTCTCTTTTCTGTTTCTGTGAATTTGACTACACTAGGCACGTCATGTAAGTGGAGTCATTTGTTCCTTTGTGTCTGGGTCATTTCCCTTAGCATCATGGCCTCAGGGTTCGTCCATGTTATCATATGTGTCAGAATTTCTTTCTGAGGCTAAGTAATAACCCATGGTGTGCGTAGGCCATATTTTATTTATCCATTCATTTGCTGATGGACACTTGGGTTGCATCCACTTTTTTGTTATTGTGAACGATACTCTTCTGAACATGGGTGTACATAAATTAAAACTTAGAAAACATTAAGCTATTTTATATTTGCAAAGTACAGGGAAGTTTAAATTTTTCCCCTGAAGCCTTGATAATTTGATTCTACCGATAATACATTAACCAGAAAAGTCACCCAAATGTTTTAATTTGCATATGGCACAGAAGTACACAAAATGAGAAAAGCTCAAAGGCATGACCAGATGGTTGACACTTTTATACTATCCTGAGTTTTCAAAAAGAACAGGGGCTTGGGATGTGGCAAGACAGATTACTGTGGCAAGGTAGGTTAGGGGAGAAAGGGAAGAGGAAAGCCCGGGGCAAAGGTGGTCTTGTCTTGCCCACAGAACCTCACAGGCAGCAGCCCTTAGAAAGGATAGGTGGGGGCCTGCAGTGAACGTTTCTCTGTCAGACCTTTAAAGATGTCAGACTCTCAGTTCACCTTTCCTCAATCTGGACAGGGGGCTCAGAAAGCACCTGTTTGCATCTATTATCTACTTCATTTTATTTCCCCTACCCGTGCAAGTCTTCCCATAGGAGATCGTTTTGCAGTTTCTCAATAGCCATCTTGAAACATGTCAAAGAAGTATGTTTTGGGGTGAAGTATTTTTTATTTCCTTTAGTCCACCATTTGAAACTTTATTTTTAGAAATTTTTGCATATTAAAGTAGGATTGGTAGCTATGGAGAGATTGGGTTAGAAGTTTTGATATAAGAGATCAACAAAGGAGGAGGAAAACAAGTTGGGAGGAGTGAAAAGGAATACATTTATGTATATTATCCTGTATCCTTTAATCAATCCCTTAGTCCTGAGAACAGGTTGGTTCAGTTAAACAGCTGTGTCCTATTCCAGCAGGTGGCATTGCAGATGACTTTCAAAACCAGGCTTTCATAGATGATTCATTGAAATGTATTCCTTTTCACTCCTCCCAATTTGTTGCACTCTACCAAGGGCAATAAAGTGAGACTCTGTCTCTACAAAAAAAAAAAAAAACCAAAAAAACATTTCTATGAAAACAGAGGAAAACCATAGGTTAATGTTTGGAACAATCTGTGAACCAGTTTCTTTTTTTTCTAATTTTTTTTTTTGGTAACAGAATCTCATTCTGTTGCCTTGGGTAGAATGCTGTGATGTCATCATAGGTCATAGCAACCTCAAAGTCTAGGGCTCAAGTGATCCTTTTGCCTTAACCTCCTGAATAGCTGGGACTACAGGTGCCTGCCACCAGCCCTGGCTAGTTTTTCTATTTTTAGTAGAGACAGGATCTTGATCTTGCTCAAGCTGGTATCAAACTCCTGAGCTCAAACCATCCACCTGTCTACCTCCCATAGTGCTTAGGATTACAGGTGTAAGCCTGTAGACCAGTTTCTTTAGAATCTAGAGGGCATTGAATTAAAAAGATCCCCATATGAGGGTTGGAAGCATCTTCAGTGGAAGCAGGCAGGCAGTGACAATCTGGCAGATTTTCCTGGATTCTAGTTTGAGTGAGGTGTTCAGGAGAACTTTTGAGTAGTCCATACATCAACAGGCATGCCGGCTGTTATATGTAACCTGCTGGAGTCAAGTTGTCCAACTTCAGTTTGCAAAGCTTTAAGAAAAGCATGATTTAAATTTTCTGGTAATTCCAAGTCCAAAAAGTCAGAAAATATTTTGAAAAAATTAGTTTGAGAACTATAGCCAGGAAAGAATTCAGGATTTAATCTAAATTGTAGAAAAATAGAATCATAAAACCTCAAAAATAATAGACCTGTCTAGAATCTAATAATAGGTGAACTATAGTTTTTTTCTAAAGCATAATTTTTATCTCTATAGTCTAGTGATTGGCCATATAGGCTCCTTTTAAGTCAGTTTTGCTGGAACCTTTTCACAAAGAATTTTGGATTAGATTTTTAAAAACTTGGGGTTTAGAAGCTAAGCCAACAACTTTGTCTATAATACTTGTATGAATTGGTGAAGTCCTCCCTCCCTCCTTTTTTGGTTTCTTATTAAGACAATGTCTTACTTCATCACCTGGGCTAGAGTGCAATGGCATCCTCATAGCTCACTGCAACCTCAAGCTCCTGGGCTCAATCAATCCTCCTGCCTCAACTTCCTTAGTTGCTGGGACTATAGGTACACACCACCATGCCTATCTATTTTTTTCCTTTTTTTTTGAGACAGAGTCTTACTCTGTCTTGCTTACAGAGACCCCAAAGTCTTGGGCTCAAGCAGTCCTCTTGCCTCCCTTGTGGCTGGGACTGCAGGTGCCCACCACCATACCTGGCTGACTTTTCTATTTTTAGTATAGATGGGGTCCTTGTCTTGCTCAGGCTGGTCTCGGACTCCTGATCTCAAGGGATCCTCCTGCTTCAGACTCTCAGAGTGGTAGGATTACATCCATGAGATACCATGAGGTCGTGAAAAAATATTGAGGTTCCTAGATCTCTCAGAAAGTGGCATTCTTTACTTACTGACATATCAGGAATCTCTTAAGCAAACCATGCAGAGAAGATGCCAGGCCAGTCTTTTTCCAAGTTTATTGGCTTTAAAGTCAACTTTGACCCCTCAAAGCAGTCTGGACAGCTCAAACTCCCAATTCAGCTGAATTGTCCAAGCCAGAGGAGAATGGTGATCTACCTTTAACCTTCTTAAAGAAGATAATTTTAGCCCAGAATTCTGTATTCTGCTAAACTAAGCTTCAAAATAGATGTATAAATAAAATCTTTTACTGATATGCAAACACTGAGGAAATTCACTACAACAAGAGCAGCTCTACAGGAAATACATAAATCTATTCTCTACACTGACCATCACAATGGACTACCCACAAGGTAAACACTCAGAAACTAAAGGAAAAAAGCCTAGCTTCCACAATGCTGCAAAGTATAAAACTAAGCAATGGACTTTCACAAAATAAGATGAATAGAACTCCACCACACATATCAATTTTCTCAATAAATGTTAATGGCTTGAATTCCCCACTGAAGAGGCACAGGCTGACTGACTGGTTTCTCCAGGAAACACACCTACTCTTGAAGGACAAAACAAGACTCAGGGTAAAGGGTTGGAAAACAATAGCTCACACAAATGGAAATCAGAAGAAAGAAGGTGGTCACAATCTTATTTTCAGATACAAGAGAATTAAAAGCAACTGAAGCTAAGAAGGAAAAAGATGGTCAATTCATACTGGTCAAGGAAACAATATAGCCAAGAGGACATTTCAATTCTAAATATTTATGCACCCAATGTAATGCTCCCAGATTTATGAAGCACACCTTAACAGGTTGGAGCAATATCATATCCTATGACACCATTTTAGTAAGGGACTTTAACACTCCACTCATAGAACTGGACAGATCCTCTAAACAGAAACTAAACAAAGATACAAGAGACTTAAATGTGACTCCAGAACAAATGGGCTTGATAGACATATACAGAACACACCATCCCAAAGCTAATAAATATACATTATTCTCATCAGCCCATGGAACATACTCCAAAATAGATCATATACTAGGACACAAAACAAACCTAAAGAAAATTAAAAGAATTAAAATTATACCTTGAATCTTCTTAGACCATAAGGCAATCAGAAATGAAAAGGGGGAAATAACAACTGATACCCAAGAGATATAAGAGATTGTTTTTGACTACTACCAACAACTACAGAAATTTGACAATGTGGAGGAAAATGGACCAATACCTTGAATCACATCATCTTCCTAGACTTAACCAAGAAGAAATAGATCTCTTCAGCAGACCAATATCAAGCACTCAGATCACAGAAATAATGAAACAGCTTCCAACAACAATGACAAAAACCACAGGACCAGATGGCTTCACACCAGTATTCTATTAAACCTTCAAAGATGAGCTTCTACCTATAGTGCAGAAACTATTCCAAAACATTGCATGATCAAGTAGGCTTCATCCTAGGGATACAAGGCAGGTTTAACACACATGAGTTCATAAATGTAATTTACCATATCAATAGAAGCAAAAATAAAGACCATATGATCCTCCTAATAAATGCAGAAAAAGCATTTGATAACATTCAGCATCTTTTTATAATTAGAACACTTAAGAACATAGGCATAGGTGGCATATTTCTTAAGCTGATTGAAGCCATCTTCAACAAACCCACAGCTAATATTATACTGAATAGAGTAAAACTGAAAGCTTTTACACTTACAACTGGAACCAGACAAAGATGTCTATCACCTGTACTATTTAACATAATTCTGGAATTTCTAGCCAATGCAATCAGGCAAGAGAATGAAATAAAGGGCATCCAAATGGGTGCAGAGGAGGTCAAACTTTCACCCATGATATGATATCACTCCCAATATGATCTTATCCTTACAGACCCCAAAGACTCAACCACAAGACTCCTGGAAGTGATCAAAAAATAAAGCAATGTCTCAGGATATCAAATCAATGTCCACAAATCAGTAGACTTTTTATATGCCAATAATAGTCAAGATAAGAAGCTAATCAAGGACACAATTCCTTTCAGAATAACTTCAAAAAAAAAAAAAAAAAAGAAAGAAATACCAAGAATATACATAAGAAAAGAGAATATACATTTGAAAGACCTGTACAAAGAGGATTATAAAACCCTAAGAAAAGAAATAGCAGAAGACATTAAACACATGGAAGAGCATACCATGCTCTTGGCTAGGAAGAATCAATAAAATGTCTAAACTACACAAAGAAATCTACAGATTCCATGCAATCCCTATGAAAATACCAACATCATACTTTGAAGAACTGGAAAAAATAGTTCTGTGTTTTAAATGGAATCAGAAAAAAACCTGCATAGCCAGGGCAATTTTTAGTAAGAAAAACAAAGCTAGAGGCATCACTCTATCAGATGTTACATTATATTACAAGTCCACAGTGATCAAAACAGAGTGGTATTTCCAAAAAAATAGAGGCACAGACATATGGAACCAAATAGAATACCAAGAAATGAAACCATCTATCTATTATAGCCATCTGATGTTTGACAAACCAAACAAAAGCATACAGTGGGGAAAAGAATCCCTATTCAATAAATGGTGCTGGGAGAACCAGATAACCACATGTAAGAAACTGAAAGTGGGTCCATACCTTTCACCACTTACAAAAATTGACTCAAGATGGATAAAAGATTTAAATCTAAGACATGAAATGATAAAAATTCTAGAAGAAAGTGTGGGAAAAACTCTTAATGATGTTGGACTGGGGAGTTTATGAAAAAGAATTTGATGGCTATTTCAATGACAACAAAAAATAAACAAATGGGACTTAATTAAACTGAAAACCTTCTGCACAGCTAAGGACACAACAGTCAAAGCAAATAGACAACCTTCAAAATAGGAAAAGATAATCGCATGCTACCAATCTGATAACTAGGATCTATGGAGAAGTCAAATTAATCAACAGAAAAAGAGCAAACAATCCCATCTATCACTGAGCAAGAGACATGAACAGAACCTTCTCTGAGGAAGACAGACAAATGGCTAAGAAACATGACAAAATGCTGATTGTCCTAATCATCAGAGAAATGAAAATCAAAACTACCCTGAGATATCACCGAACCCAGTGAGAATAGACCACATCACAAAGTCCCAAAGCTGCAGATGCTGGCATGGGTGTAAAGAGAGGGGAACACTTTTATACTGTTGGTGGGACTGCAAACTAATACAGCCTCTTGGAAAGAAGTGTGGAGAATTTTTAAAAAACTCAAATCAAACCTCCTACTTGATCCTGCAATCCCATTACTAGGCATCTACGCAGAAGAAAAAAAAGATCATTTTATCATAAAGACATTTGCACTAGTTTGTTTATTGCAGCTCAATTTATAATCACTAAGATGTGGAAACAACCAACATGCATATCAACCTAGGAATGGATTAACCATCTATGTTACATGTGTACCATGGAACATTATTCAGCCATAAAAAGAAGGAGACTTTACATCTTTTGAATTAACCTGGATGGAGTTGAAACACATGCTTCTTAGAAAAGTATCATGAGAATGGAAAATCAACTATCCAATGTAATCAATATTAATAAGAAGCCAGTAGGAGATCTAACACACACTCATATAAGAGAAAAACTTGATTCAATTGAACCTGGAGGGAGGAGGTGGGGAGAGGGAGGAGATTTGTGTTCTCTCACTTAATAGTCACAGTGTAAAGGTATGTGGCATACCTTTTGGGTATAGCACAAAACAAGAGGGACTCTACGTATCAAACCCAAATACTGTAACCTAGTTGTTTATACCCTCACCTAAACCCAAAATTAAAAAGAAAAAAATCCATCTGGTCGCATATGAAAAGGTGATATTCCAAAGACTTGGTAAGATAACCAGCGCCTCTAATTATGTCTTGTTGCAGAAAGAGCAGATTTTTATTGAATTTGTACAAATAACTATGTTGTCATAAAATAATACCAATAATTTTCAAATTGTAAAGAAAGCAGAGAGAAAGGTAAATGTTTCAATTTTCCTTACAAAAGTATATTTTTTCCAACATACGTACAAATAGCTTAACATTTTTCTCCTTAACCCTGGAAAAGAAGACATAAAAAGAATAACCAATGTTTTAAACAAAAAAGTCACAAAGAAATCATTTCAGTCTTCAATTACTTTAGTCCCATATAATTAATTCTTGTATTGCTTGAATTAAGGTTAGCAATGTAAGGTTAGAAATTTAATGTGTACAGTTTATTTTATTTATTTTTTATTAATTTTTTTTTTTTTTGAGACAGAGTCTCACTATGTCACACTTGGTAGAGTTCTGTGGTGTCTCAGCTCTTAGCAACCTCAAACTCTTTGACTTAAGCAATTCTCTTGCCTCAGCCTTACGAGTAGCTGGGATTACAGGTGTCCATCACAATGCCTGGCTATTTTTGTTGTTGTTGTTGTCATTGTTTAGCAGGCCTGGGCTGGGATCAAACCCACCAGCCCTGATGCATGTAGCCTGTGCCCTAACAACTTAGCTATGGGCTCCAAGCCATGTCCAGTTTATTTTTAATTGGGGCTTTGAAATTTATACTTAGTCCTATTGTATTACCTTAATGTTGTCAGAAATGTGCATTTAAGAACATTAGTAGTCTTTTCCAGGAACCCCCCTGAAGACACAACACTCCAGAAAAAAGCTCAAAAGCAAAGATACAATTTCACATTAAAATGTGTGCAAAGCTTGGCTTTGGCTCACAGACAAATTAAGTGAGCATCAGAAAGATCACAGAGGCAACAGTTTTTATAGTTTTAAAACATCTAAAGGCACAGAAATTTGAAAAGTGGTTGGGCTTATTTACTTCGTTTATGAGCATTTATTTACTTATATTCATGTGGTACTATGTGGACAATATACAAACACAGACATAGACATATATACATTAAAATACAGAGAAACATAAAGATTTTATAGATTTGACTGAAAAACTTTAGCCATCAAGCAGATAAATCTCATTAGTGTAAAAGAACAGTTAGATTAAACCATACCTCTGTAAATGTAAGAAGTTCCAATTTGTCTGTACCACATGGCTGAAATCCCTACCAAGTTTTAGAGAAAACAGGGTAGCAAATTTACATCTCGAAGTACAGAGATGAATTTAAGATTTTTAAAGAGTGTGTATGTGTGAGACATAGAAAAAGTTTAAAGGTGGATATCACGGGGGCGGAGCAAGATGGCTGACTGGAAGCAGCTTCCGAAAAAGGCTCCTATCCAAAAGGTAGGATAACCTCTTGAAACTGCAC
>CAUYRH010003522.1:0-63415 GCA_963574655.1 Perodicticus potto
TATAAATGTCTTCATATAGTGATTAAAAGGCCATGAAGGCTATGTTAAACAGTTTGATGAAAATATTTCAGATTGTATATGAAGTCAGCACATTGTGCCCCATGATTGCACTAATGTACACAATTATGATTTAATAAAAAATAAAAATAAAAAAATGATAGTTTTCCAAGGCACTTGTACCTGTTTGAACCTTACAAGCTGTATGTGTGAGTTACTTTACATAGTGGCTAATATTCCAGTTCTATAAAATTAGATATAATATTGCCTTAATTTGCATTTTTGCTAATTATTGACACATTTTCACAGATTCATATATACCATGTATACATAATTTGTGTGTACTGCATACAAATATGCATGTGCATATATATATACATATATATCAATGTGTGTATGTATGAGTGCATATAATTTGAGTATTTTTTCCTTTGTGAAGTACTTGTTCAAATTTTTTGCAGAGGTTTTTTATTATTATTATTTTTACTGTTTTTTCTGTTTTTCATTTGTGGAAATTATTCATAAATGCCAAAAACTGATCCATCATTAGTTTTACATACAACAAATATCTTCTCTAAAATTGGTATTTCATCTTTTCTCTCTCTTAATGGTGACTTTTGATGAACGTAAGATTCTAATTTTAATATCATGAATCTATCCATCATTTATATCATAATGAGTGCTCTTTCTGTGCAGTTCCAAGAAACGATGACACTCTCCATATAGTATAGTAAAAGTTTCACTGCTTGGCCTTTCAACACAAAAGTTCTCATTTTGATATAAAAGAGGAACAGATTTATGACATTAAATTAGACCTGGAATAGTTTTATGCAGCCGATGTGAGATAATTGTGTTTTCTCTCCATAGGATACTCAATTATCAGCACTATTTATTCAAGAGTTCATTTTATCCACTCTTGAGCAATTCTGACATATATTATGTATTATATTCACTGCTTGAAATTCTCTTTTCACTTCAATATAGATAGGGTGTTCTACATACCAGACACTGTTCTAGGCACATGTTATGTTTCAAAGAACAATACAGAATATGATTTTCTGCCCTTATGGAGATCACACTTTTGTAGTAAGAATCAAATAACAAACAATGAATATAGTAAATAAGTAAATTGAGTCTCTAGCTGGAAATACTGAAAACATACAGAGTTCAGTCTATAGTTCCAGAGAAATGTGTGGATTTCACACACAATTTATTTTTTAATTCAATTTATTCAATTTATCTTTCCCTGAAGCAAATCTGCACTTTTTTTTTTTTTTTTTTATTAAATCATAGCTGTGAACATTAGTGCAATCAAGGGATACAATGTGCTGGTTTCATATACAATCTGAATTATTTTCATCAAACTGATTAACATAGCCTTCATGGCATTTTCTTAGCTATTGTATGAAGACATTTGTATTCTGCATTTAGTAAGTTTAGCCTGTACCCTTCTAAGATGCACCGTAGGTGTGGCCCCACCAATTACCCTCCCTCCACCCCAACCACACCTCTCCCCTCCCCTCCCCTCCCACTTGCCCCATATTCTTGTGCTATAGTTGGGTTATAGCCTTCATATGAAAGCTATATATTAGCTTCATAGTAGTGTTGAGTACATTGGATACTTTTTCTTCCATTCTTGAGATACTTTTCTAAGAAGAGTATGTTCCAGCTCCATCCATGTAAACATGAAAGAGGTAAAGTCTCCATCTTTCTTTAAGGCTGCATAATATTCCATGGTGTACATGTACTCTCCGGAGCCCTCCCTGCCACTGTGTGGTTCATTGCACTTTCTTAAATACCCAGCTTATAAGTAGAGTAAGACTGAATAAGGAAAAATGGATTCCTGTCTTATGTTTTCTTCACAGGAATACCTTAATAATTCTTGGCCCTGTGCACTTCTATAAAAATTTTGAAATAAGTTTGTCAAGTTTTATTTAAAAGCTAAAGAAAAATAAGCCCCCGCCAAACTGATACTTTTGATGTAATTGCTTTGAATGTATAACTCATTTTTTGAGAAAATTAACAACTTAATAGTTTTGAGACTTTCAATCTATGAATATGGTTTATCTTTTAATGCATGTAGGTCTTATGTAATGTCTCTTCATGACATTTTAAGATCTTTTTTGTAGAGTTCTTACACATAAATTGCTACTTAATAATTTTTGTTGTTTTTATAAAAATTCTATAATTTCCGTTGCTTTAGTATTTGCAGATATGTAGCGATACAATTGATTTTGCTTATTAATTTCAATTCCAGCAACCTTGCTAAAATTAATAATTTGCAATTCTAGATTTAAGATTTAAATAATTCTAATTTCAATTTATTAATGCTGATAATAATTCCTTTGGAATTATCTTGCACACTTTTTTTTGCTATTTATCCTTTTTGTTTATTTTTATTTTTTGCTTGAAGGAAGGGAGAGTTGCCCTAATTGAGATCTGAAATAAAATATTGAGGTGAAATTTTGTTATCAGGCATCCTTGTCTTGATTTAACCCCCAAAACAACACTGTCAATGTTTTAGTAGCAGGTATGTGAGCTGTAAGGTTTTCATAGATACATACACTTTATAGGAAGAAGTCAGAGACTTTCAATTTTTTTTTCTATTTTGTCTATTATTAATAAGACTACATGAACTTTATTTTGGTTAGTATATAAGTGCTTTTATTTTCATTAAAATTTTTCCCTTTTAACTTTTCTGCCTCCTTCTGATTTAACTAAGACAGATGATAATAAAATCTTTTTTAAAAACTTAGCTAACGACTGGGGGTAGTACAGTGGTTAGGACTCCAGCCACATACATGAGGCTGGTGGGTTAAAACCCTGCCCAGGGCAGCAAATACAACAATGACGACTGCAACAAAAAAATAGTTTGGTGTTGTGGCCGGTGCCTGTATCCCAGCTACTTGGGAGGCTGAGGCAGGAGAATCACTTAAGCCCAAGGGTTCTAGGTTACTGTGAACTGTGATGCCACAGTGCTCTACCAGGGTGACATAGTGAATATCTGTCTAAAAAAAAAAAAAAAAAGAAAAGAAAAGAAAAAGAAAAAGAGAAAGAAAAAAGAGACAAACTTAGCTAACAATATTTGTATTTAACTAGAGGATTGAGTCTATTTATAATTTGTATAATTACTGATATGGTTCTCATACCTGGTCATTTTTTACTTTCTCTCTTTTAATGCTTTCTTGTAGATTGAATTATTTTTAATTTTTTTTCATATATGTTTGACTATTTTTTAAAAAATACAGCTTGAGGCTTGGTGCCTGTAGCTCAGCAGTTAGGGCGCCAGCCACATACACCAGGGCTGGCTGATTCAAACACTGCCCGGGCCGGATAAACAACAATGACAACTACAAAAACAAACAAAAAAATAGCCAGGCATCTAGGACTACAGGCATGGCGCCTGTATTTCAAGCTACTTGGGAGGCTGAGGCAAGAGAATCACAAATTAACGTTGCTGTAAGAGCCCAAGAGTTTAAGGTTGCTGTAAACTGTGACGCCACAGCATTCTACCAAGAGGTGACAGAGTGAGACTCTTATCTCAAAAAAAAAGAAAAAAAATACAGTTTGCCAGAAAAATTCAGACCTGTCTTTTTAATGTTTAATGCTTTTGCTATCCTTTTTAACCACTACATAAATTTTAGAGCACTTTAAATTCCTTCATCTCTTCCAAACTTTATTTTCAACATTTATTTTATTTTTGTTTTGCTTGCTTATTCATCTCAAAACGTTTTATTATTGTTACATATTTGCTCATTTCTTTCTCTACATTACTTACTGCATCGCAAACTTTTCATTTAGGATTCTTTCTCTTACGCAAGGACAATGGCAAAGAAACATATCTAATTCACGTTTAGAGAGGCATTTTCTTCTTCTATCTACAGATAATAAAATGTCTCTAGTTCTTTTGTATCACTTTTAATAGAGATAAGGTCACAAATGAGAAGCTGAATAAATAACCTTGCCACATATCGAACCTGCTTCCAATCAGCAATAATAAGTATTAAAACTACTTGTGACTGAGTCTATGACTAAACTGTATCTTATTAGGAGGGGTTTATCTTTTATTTTTTGCAGTTTTTGGCTGGGGCTGGGCTTGAACCCACCACCTCCAGTATATGGGGCCAGCGTCCCACTCCTTTGAGCCATGGGTGCCACCCGAGGGGGTTATCTTAATCAGCTCTTGACTTACAGTACTTTAGAATTATTTCTGGTACCATCAACATTCAACAATTATTCACTAAAAATAAATGGAAACTTCATGTCCATTCCTAAAGAAAATTTTATCCAAAAAGATCAATAGTTTTTAACATATGTTGTATGATGTGGGAGACTTTTAAGGATGACCTCTTATGTTATCAAATATATATGTATATATTTTTTATTGAGCAATAATAATAATAATGATACAAAAAAAGTAACATTCACATTGTCAAATAAAAGTATATCTATCATAGAATTCTTTGACTATGAGCTTCAGTATGGAGTCATCAGTTAACTTCTTTTTTTATTCTTTCCAAAGTCTTAAAAATAGACAACTAACATTTATAAATAAAAATAGAAGATAATTTAAAAAAACAGATCATGCCAAATCTTATAGACAATAGAAAAAGAAGAAATACTTCAAAATCATTCCACTTTATCTGGATACACCTGATATTTAAATTTGAAAAAAATATTATAAAGGGAAATTACAAACATATTTCACTTATAAATGAGGATGCAATATCCTAAACAACATATGAACAAGTTGAATTATAAATTATTGTTCAAATAATGTACTTTGGTTAAAATTAAATCCAATTTATGTGAGAATTAGACACTATTTTTTTACATATATATATAATATATATATATATATATATGTGCTTTTCTTTTCCTTTCCCTCACCACCTCCCTCCTTCTCTCTCTGTCTCCTCTCCCCTTCCTCACCCCCCACCATGTCATTAATTGTCATTAATTGTCCTCATATCAAAGTTGAATACATAGGATTCATGCTTCTCCATTCCTGTAATACTTCACTAAGAATAATGTGTTCCACTTCCATCCAGGTTAATACAAATGCTGTAAAATCTCCATTTTTTTGAATGGCTGAATAGTATTCCATGGTATACATATACCTCAGTTTACCAATCCATTCCTGGGTTGAGGGGCATTTAGGCTGTTTCCACATTTTAGCAATTAGAAATTGAGCTGTGATAAACAGTCTAACACAAGTGTCTTTATAATAAAAGTTTTTTTTTTCCTTCTGGATAGATGCCCAGTAATGAGATTGCAGGATCAAGCTGGAGGTCTTCTTGAGTTCTTCGAGGTTTTGCAATACTTCCTTCTAAAATAGTTGTATTAGTTTTCAGTCCCACTAGCAGTGTAAAAATGTTCCTTTCTCTCCACATCCATGCCAAGATCTGCAGTTTTGAGATTTTGTGATATGGGCCACTCTCGCTGGGGTTTAATGATATCTCAGGGTGGTTTTAATTTGCATTTCTCTAATAATTAGGGATGATGAGTATTTTTTCATGTTTGCTAGCCATTCGTCTGTCTTCTTTAGAGAAGGTTCTGTTCATCTCTCTTCCCCATTAATGTATGGGATTGTTGTTTATTTCACGTGGATTAGTGTAAGTTCTCTATATATCCTAGTTATTAAGCTTTTATCCGATTCAAAATATATAAATATCCTTTCCCACTGGGTAGGTTGTCTATTTGTTTTGGTTGTTGCCTCCTTAGCTGTACAGAGGCTTTTCAGTTTAATTAAGTCCCATTTGTTTATTTTCGTTGTTATTGCAATTGCCATGGGAGTCTTCTTCATAAAGTCTTTCCCCAGTTTGATATCTTCCAGTGTTTTTCCTGTGATTTCTTTGAAGATTTTTGTTGTTTCATGCCTTAAATTTAAATCCTTTATCCATCTTGAATCAAAAATATATTTTATATAATTTTAAAGTAATATAAAATTTATACTTATCTTTCACGATGTTTTTGCTTTGTAATAATAAGCAATTTGAATTTAATAAGGGAAAGAAGTTTACAGAGTCTCCTGCCCTGCCCATGGGATACAGATTAAATGTTATTATAGATAGTGTTAGTAATCAGTGTTCCGGGAGCATTATAACACATTCATCATCATGATTAATGGAAAGTGATCAGGTCTTTGATAATATGTACTATATAAAGAGTTTTACTACGAATCTGTGCCTTTTCTTGTTTTATAACAGAATGTTTAACACTATTTATCTTTGTTTTATTATATCATGTCCCAGCTCCAGCAAAACTTAGCTTTGTGAACTTGGTGGAGTTACCAAATCCCTGGGCTCCATAAAATGGCAAATGATAATCATTATTTCTACTTCAAAAATTTCTTTGAAAAGTAAATAAGTTAATTCATGTAAAGTCTTCAAATTCTACCTGAAATACACATATAGTAAGCCCTAAAAAATTTAGTAATCCCTAAAAAATTTAGTTATTTTAAGTCTTATTATGTTATATCATATGCTACATAATATATTTTAAGTTTATTAATATTTAATAATGAAAGCCAAATATCTTAAGTGATGAAATAGATATAAATTTTCACATCATGTTATTAACAGTTTTTCAGCACTTTTTCAAGTGATTGCACACAATGATCTTCTGTTTGACAACATACATATGAAGTAAGCAGGGCAAGATGAATATAATATTCTGATGATGGAACAGTCTTGAGAAAATAACTTGAAAATAGTACATTTTTATTCTGGCAATGATCTGAAATCAGAATCTTCTTGCTGCCAGAGGGAGTCTGTCTTTCCCAAACCACTTGAACATGTTTCCCACAGGGTTGACTACACCACTCCTTAGCCTGCGACTCCTGTCTCGTCACTGTAATGATTTGAACTGCTCCATTCTCCTGTCTACTTAGGGAATAACTCTACTTTCAAAGAAGCCAAATCCTCATTTCTATTGTTCGGACATGATTCTACCCCTTCGAATCTCACACAACAAATAAATCCAATCACTTCTGCACATGCCATGCAACTAACTCCCCTGTGTTCTCCCCTTTACAATTTCTTATGTGTTCCTAAAAGTGATGTTGCTTCCATAACAGACTCCCTGAGTTGATATTTTTCTAAATGATAGGCCCACAACTCTATTATAGGTGAACAGCAGAATTTTATTTGACTTTTTAGATACTCTATGCTTTTGGATAACCTAAGATAAAATTAATTGATAAAAGGACTTTTGTAATATTAAAAAGAGAATGGAAACATATGCAAGGTCCAATATAGGTAATTTTAATGACAATACTAATAAAAACAAATGAATAGTGAATTAAAATGATAAGAATCGATGAAAATAAAATCCAATATGTACAGGTGAATGCAGTATATAGACCAAGAGAGGTATCCTTATAGACGTTCTACAACATCCAAAACCTGTACTTCATTCTGTTATGATTTACAACAAGCATCACAAATAGATGTGTCTTTTATATATGTTCTTCACGTGTAGAAGCATATATTTTGTGTGTAAAACCAAAGACAGATATCAAAATGCTCTATATAAAGTGAATACAAGAGGATGCCTTGAAACTCTGAAGTTTCCATCTTAAAAGTAAATTGTTTATATAAACCATACACCCTCGTGATTTCTTTTAAAAAACCAAAGTGGTAAGTGAGCCTATAATGATATTAAAAGAAGTACTTTAGAAATGTAAATTGCATATACACATATGTGTATATTTGTATACAAATATAATTTGTATGTAAGTATAAATATGTAAATAATATATGAAACTAATAAAAGGAGGTTTTGTTAAATAAGTGCATTCCATCAGAAAATACTATAAATGTAAGCACTTATTTGTGGAATCATTAAGTGTTTTCCAATTGCAAACCAAGAGTGGGTGTTCAGTTTGAAGCTGTAGTAGTCATATCTACTGCTGTAAAATACTGCATGAAGATAAATACTTTAAAAGTGCTTTTTAAAATTATAAATTAATTATCATTAAATAACCAAGTGCTTGCTTGTATAGTCATGTATTGTCCAACTTACTCATTTGACTATATTATATAGAAGGATTTATCAAATTGATCATTCAGTAGTCCATATTTTTCAGTAAGGCCACAAAAATAACCAGGATGACTTGTTAGGTACTGAATATTTAGTATCCACAGCATGAATTACAACATTCTTTATATTTTTCTGGCAAAAAAGATAGCTTATTATTCTAGATTCCCTTTCTTATATGCAAAGTATTTTTGAAGAATGGCTTTTTCCCATGTCTGATCCATCAATCATATATGGAATGGAAATGAGAGATTAACCCTTTCAGAAAAAATGCTATTGATCATAAAGCATAGAAAGATATTATGAATTTACTTAGTTTATATATTTACAGGGTGACTCTAAAGTTCATTTGTAAATTGCACTTGAACTTTAGGGCCACCCCGTATGTATATACTTGGTGCGTATGTTATTTATATATAACTATCTTATGAAATAGGTTGTTTTGTTTCTTTAGTCAAATTTCCCCTACTGTTTTAGTTCAGTGTTATTTCCTTTATGCATCAAAACATGCTACATGGGTATGAACTAGAGAGAAACATGACACAGGTATGATGAAAACTCCTTTGTATTAATTCATGAATTACTATGTGCCTCTGATGTGGATATTTCTAGATTCTTCTCCCTTACTTCTTTCAGTTGGTACAGTGTGACAATACTGCGCTTTAGCATGTTAGTCCTTTCTTTGACATCACAATTTATCAAGGCTTTGGATATGTTGGATAATGATACTTTCTTCTTTTATGGAAATAGATGATCATATGCAGAACTCCTGTAAATTATTTCTAAAAGCAGAAAGGAATGGTAAGATAAATATTGAAGAACAAGTGGATCTAAAGATTGAATTTATTTGTTATTTCTAAAAACAAAGCATTAAATTTTAATGTTGCATTTGTTTGTGACAGTTAAAGTTGTTGAGTGGAATGCAGAGATCTTTTATTTCAGCACTGTCTTAATGCAGGATTAGTTTATTTGGGTAATTTATTATTGTTAGAATTAAATCCGGCTTCAGGCTTGCTCAGTTTGATTTGAACTTATACTTTTGCATGTCTATGTGTGGTCCTTTGGTTTAAAGCTGCTGGGGTTATAGATGGACACCGATGCTTTGAACCTTTCCCACCAGAAAGCAGGGGCTGTTTTGGAGATTGGTCTGTGATGTCTTTGATCAACAGTGTCTGGCAGAAGTACTACCACGACAGTTCCAAGCCTGGGCTGTGAGAGAACTGGCCCCTTCCATGTTGGAGTTGAGATGATTACTACTCTACTGAAGAGACCCCATTAAGAAGCTCCCCAAATACATAAAGGGAGCCAGCAAAGTTCAGTCTTCCAGGTACCTCTGTGAGGCACCAGGCATATGCATGAAGCTCTAGGGACCCGTCCTGACCAGTCTGGCTACTGGCTGATGACCACTGAGTGACTTGAAGTGATGCGACCCAGAATGGAAGAATCACCAGGGAAGATCCATCTGAATTCCTGACATACAGCATCATGAGGTAAAATAAAAGAGTAGTCGTTTTCTACGTCTTATTTTGGGATAGTCAGGCAACAATAGATAGCAGAAAATCACCGAGGGAATGGTTAGTGGCACCAAAGTAGCCAATAATATTAATGGTATTCAATAACTTTGAAAACAGTAAAAGCTAAAATTTAAATTCCGAGTTTCTAGTTCTATATATAGTTGGCCCTCTGACTACTTGAATTATGACTTGGATTCAACCAACTATAAATCAAAAATATTTGAAAAAAATTGCATTTGTTTGGAAAATGTACAGACTTTTGTTGCCATTAATAACATTGGGTTATTAAATATGAAATATTCAATTTCCTTAAATACTAAGTTTGACAGTTGTTATCTGAGACAGTTCACTCTGACACTATTTGTTTTATTTTTATTGTGACGATACATCCTCATTCTTTCAAATGCAAGTTTTGACTTGTGATATTCCTTCACATTTTTTAGAGAATTTTTTGTGAAATCATGAACAAATGAAAATTTCATGTTATTTTCTAATATGAGTTTTCTTGTGGAACAAATTCAGTGCAGACAGCTTGCAATATCAAGGAAGTTATTTGGGAAGGACATGGCTAATGAACACACAGCACGCTGATAGTTTGAGAAGTTCTGTTCTGGCGACTATAATCTTGAAAATGAGCCACATGGGTTGCCTGAGACCAAGGTGGAGAATGCTAGGCTGAAATCTGTAATGGAAGAGAATTCACACACCCTATGTGTGAAATGTTTGAAACAAATTGGCAAAGTTAAGAAGCTGGATAGATGGGTTCTGCATGAATTAAAAGAGTATCAGTAGAGAAATCATTTTGAAGCTTGCCTTTGTTTGCCATCATGACATAAAGGAGAGCCATTTTTATACCATATTGTTACATGTGATGAGAAATGGATTGTCTTTGACAATCACAAGAGTTGGGTGCAACGGTTGTATAAAGACAAGTACCAAAACATAACCCCAAAACAAATATTTATCAGAAAAAGCTGGTAGTGTCTGTCTTGTGGTCCAGTCCTAAAACTTGGTCAATCAATTACAGCAGATATCTGCTGCAACCAGTTGGATGAAATGATGAGGATGCTTGTGATTAAGGCTCCGGATGGGTCGAGAGAGACAGGCCACTTCTCTTGGAAGACGACACTTGACCACATGTTGCACAAACAATTGTTGCTCAAACTATAGAAGTTGAATTCAAAAACAGAGAGTATTCACCAGACTTCTCACCAACCGACAACCAACTTCTTTGAGTGGACTACTTCTTACAAGGAAAAATACTCCATTATCAATAAGCTATGGAAATGGCTTTTGTGATTTCATTGCCAATCACTCTCCAGGCATCTTCTCTGCAGGCACACATAAGCTACCTCATTAAGATGGCAAAACTGCTCTGATAGTTTAGGTGCACACATTTTGATTAATTATACTGCTTCTTGTTTGAGACGTAACAAACTAAACTTTTGATTCAAAATTGCACATTTCATATTTGATGACTTAAAGATTAAAAACATTTGAAAAACAATTGCATCTGTTATTTGAAAATGTATAATTTCTTGCTGTTATTCCCCAAACCAGAGGTCCCCAAACTTTTTGGCACTAGGGCCCAGTTTCATGGAAGACAATTTTTCCATAGGGGTTAGATGTGACAAGAGGCAGAGCTCAAGCATTGATGTGAGCAATGGGGAGCAGCTATAAACACAGTTCCAGGTCCCACCTTATATTTTTCAACCAGGATTCTAAACCTGGGTACTTTGGCTGCAGATTCCATGTTCTTAAACACAGTTATTTCTCATTCTACACACCTGACCTTTAACTCTTTGCTTTCATTTGGGTGATTCTCTTGCAGTATGTAATTAATATCTTCATTCTTGAGATGACTCCCCCCATTCAACAGAAATGTTTGTTACTTATTTCCTAACTCGGAAAGATTTGTGATGCACACCGGTCTAAAGAAGACTATTGTAAGTGTGGTTGACAGACTGGTGGTTTCTGTCTGCAAACTGCCACCAGTCTACAACAAGATAAATACAAAACTGAGATGTTTAAAGAGGTATAGCAGCCTGCAGCTTGTCTCCTGTTCTACTGCATGGTTCCTAACAGGCCATGGATCAGAACCTTTCTGGCATCAGGGACCAGTTTCATGGAAGATGATTTTTCCATGGATGGAAAAGGAAGAGCAGGAGGCAGTGTTCAGGAGGTGATGCTGTGTGGCCAGGGTCCTAACAGCATGCAGGGAAGGGGGTTTGGTGACTGCAGCCTTAAACAATATAACACCTATTGACATAGCATTTGCATTAGGTATGATAAGTAATCTAGAGATGATTTAATGCATCCAGGAGGATGAGCATAGGCTATATGCAAATACAATGCCATTTTATATCAAGGACTTGAGCATCTATGAATTTTAGTATCTGAGGGGGATATTAGAACCAATGTCCCACAAATACCAAGGGACAATCATATATGCCTTCAAAATATCCCAGTGACCCCAAAGCCAACTCAATGAAAATTCAAAATAAATAGGGTGATTAAATACACAACTTATTCTACATAAGTGATTTCTATACAAATAAGTTGTGTTATTGGCCTAATTTTCAATTTTTATCTATAGTGTACATCAGAGCAATGTATACTTAATAACTACTTTTTTATTGAATCATAGCTGTGTACATTAATGCAATTATGGGGTAAAACGTGCTGGTTTTATATACAATTCAAAATACTTTCATCAGACTGGTTAACATAGCCTTCACCGCATTTTCTTAGTTATTGTGTCAAGACATTTATATTCTACACTTAGTAGATTTAACATGTACCCTTGTAAAATGCACCAAAGATGTGGTCTCACCAATTACCCTCCCTCCACCCATCCAGAACTAATGTATTTTTAACAATGTTTTGAGTAGAAGAAACTAAATTAGGCAAAGAAGAGCATTCATGAACTTTTTGAATGAGGTGTTTCAGGCTGTCAGACAAGATACAATGGCAGCCGATGGAGAGAGTTTGGCTCATAAACTGTTCACCTTGGCCAGTCAATGTCCTTTATTGCTTCTTTGTCTCTTTAATGCCTTAGAAGCTTTTGTAGTGACCAACTGCATTTCTCTCCCATGGTAAATGCTTTTCACATAGCTTCATGACTTGATTAAGGTCACGTACTCAGTGCCATTTTTCTTTTGACAATCTGATAACAGAATACTTAATTCCGTCCTTCCTTATAACTCTATAGATCTAGGGAGGAGGGGAAAGAGTCTCTGTATCTGCATCTTCCTGTGGGGCGTCAGGAAATCTCCTAGGTCTGGCGACTGTGCTTCAGCAGTGAGCTGCAGAGAGGTGGAGGTGTGTTCACAGTCTTATGGCTTCTTGATCATAACATGAGGCATTGTAGGGTGCAGTGAAAGAAAAGCTTCCCATTGATTCAGACCACGTGTAAGGATGCTGGACAGGCAGGTTCCTATTTGCGCAGGAGGGAAAGAATAACTGGGCACATGTGAACAATGTCTAGCACACCATCCTTAACCTGTAGGACATACGACAAAGGCCAGAAGTGGAGAGCACACGAGCAATTCAGTTTCTTTACAGATGCTGCCATGTCAAGCTTATATGTCATTCTTACCTGTCAGAAAGCTATTTGGATGGATAACCCCATGTTCACAATGTAGGAAATGGTCCTAGATCTCAAGAATCTGAGATATTGCATTATTCAAACTCCTCACGTGCTATACCCGGGGGAACTGAGACCTGGATAGGGTCCTGTATGTGACCAAGGACTCGCAAACCAGGCAGTCCCTGAGATAGGAATGGAATCTCTTTGTCAAAGCTCTCATGGTAACATTCTTCAATCACATCATAGATGATAAAGAAACTGTGGAGATGAGGGAAATTTGAAATTGAAGGCATTTACCCGTATTCCAATGGCTTCCATTTTTTTCCATTTTCTTTATGACCTGAAATTTCTTAGTGTAAAAGTATATCAAGCTCAGGCCTTTGAATCTGGAGGTGCACACATGCATAGACACCCACACATGTGCACACACGTTAAACCTGACCTTTGGGTTTACGAGTGTTGAAAAGCATTAACTGGGTGTTTAAAGGGATTTTTGTTGTTGTTGTTGTTTGCTAAGTAGAGCTTGGGATTTCTTCTTGCTTGCCAAGAATTTCTTATAAATAGTTTGCTTAATAAAAAGAGGCTTGAGAAAGATTCTTACTTTGAAAAAGAGATTATGATTAAAATTCTTAAAATTACAGCCCAAGGGACAAATATTATTCTGAACTAGGTGATTTGAAGTAAGAATTTGTTTTAAAAATCAGCTCTACTAATTAAGTTTCCAAATTAAAGCACAGAGTTGGCTTAATAGTATTTTTATGTACACACACACACACACACACACACGTGCATATATAGTATATCTCTCTATTCCATAGCCATGGAATGAACAGTTTCCTTAGCACCTGAGCTATGAGTCATTTTTGCCCAAAGCAAGCAAGGATAGTGAGCTACACTAGGGATAATAGAGATTTAAGGAAGAAAAAATGACTCTTGCAATATTTTGAAAGGATATTTTATCTATTGAAGTAGCTGTCAACTAATGCTTCTTATGCACATTCTTTTAAATAGAAAAAAAAACAAGTTTCACATTGCTCAATTTATTGAATTAAGAGAGATTAAAAGTGGAGATTAAATATAATCTTTATTCCCATAGTCACTCCTGTGTACTGTGCAAGGTATTTAGACAGAGCTTATATTCCTGGAGTCCACTAAAATTCCGTTTGCCCTGTCATGATTTCAGCAAAAGAAGCTATTTACATTTGTGGAGATGTGATTTAGCTATAAATATTTAAGGTGCATGTTTTTCATCTTCTTTTTTCTGATCATCTCTTTTCCCCTGACTTTTCTGGAGACATGGCATATGTGATTGCTCTTGTGTGTGTGTGTTTATAGCCTGATTTGTGGAAGTGTACAAGAATAAGAGTTTGCCTAGGACTAAAGGTAGAATTGGCCAAGTACTCTGTCCTTCTCTTCTCATGGTGATCCCTTCAAATGCCCAAGGCCACTCCACCTAGTCAAGGGAGTATCACAATACAGTCATCTTCACTTTACTCTCCAATTACTACTCAACCTTGGAGCTCTGAATATATTAGGCAATAACCGTTCTTGTCTTGCCTTATATGGTAGAGGCTAGAAAACAAGAAACCTATTTCCCACACTCCCTTGTAGGCAGGGTCATGGATGCAAATGAGATGTATTCACATGATACCTGGAATTCATCTCTGAGAAGAAAGCTGTCATCCTGCTGTTGTTTCTGCTGGAAAGCAAGGTCCCATGGCCACACATGTTGAAGTGTGCTGTGGAGGCAGCTTCTAGAATCTACTTTCTGGTCACTGTAAGGACATTTTGAAGTGGTTGTAGGAGTAGAAACAGCAGTGACAGTGGCTTCCAGGTCCTCAGATTGATGCTACAGCAGTAGTTTCTGAATAAGATAAAGCCATCGGTAGCCCCAAATCTGAGTCCTTGCTAAAATGTTGTATGTCTTGTATTAAATCCCTTTCTGCTTAAAATACCTTCATCCATTTGTTGTATGGAATCTGTTTGATATGCCTACAATATGGCAAGCCCTGCAAGCTGAGGGGACCAGGGGACATGCAGGATATCGTATGGTCAAGGTCTTATCTTTGATTTTTCCCAAACTCCACACTCAGTCCTTAAGCTTACTTACATGTTGATCTTTTATTTTGGTTAGGAGTTTTGTTTGAGATTGTCATGGTGGTCTATTTTACCAGGTTAGTAGTGAGGCAGTGTCTGAGATCCTGTTTTATTTTACCATCTTTCCCTCACAGTGAAGAGAATGATTTAAAAACTCATCAAGAAGAAATATACATTAGCTAATTTTCTTCAACAAATTTAATTTAGGTCTCCCACACAGGCCTTATGAATTCAAAGTGGGAAGAAAATGTGCAATTAATTATACTTGTAATTAATTTGTTTTGTGTCTTTTTATAATATAATATTGCATGATATATACATACATACTATAATATAAAGGCTGATTTTTGTGAACATATTTTCACCATTTTAGGCATTTGCCCTTTAGATCATTGACTATTTATAGTGTTTATTATGCACCAAGCACTTTGCTAAGCATGAGAGGAAAATAGATAAGTGAAACAAATTTTCATTAATTGTCTTTAATATACATTATGGAATGAGAAACTTTCATTACATGTCTATAAAATGCCAATACCCTAAATATTGTTACTTATCTTTCTTATACCTCATTACTGAAAGGGAAGAATGAAGAAAATGTATACGTATTGGTTCTGTTACTTACAGTATTTCATCAATGGTCGCAGAAATTTTAATAAGGACATATCATTCAAATTTTATATATGGAGAAACAGATCAGAAACATGAAATGACTGAAAAAAAATCATCTTTCAGTCCATTTAATAATGGAGCTGAAATTTAATATTCATTTTTTTTACTTCTTCCTGAATTTCTTCAGCAGCTACATTTATAAAGGGGTAATGTTTGGAAAAATGTAACATCCACGCTGTCTTACATGGGAACAGTCTTAACACATCTCAAAGTAATTTTTAGTTTCATTATTCAATTTAGTACTTTAATAGTCCCAGTAGACACATTGACAGGATTGAAACTGGTGCACCCATTTTATAGATGTGGGCAAAGGATGTACCTAATGCAAGATTTTACATTTTACTAATTATATCAAGTTAGTGTTATTTTTATTTATCAAAAATAATGTAATGTAATTTCTGAGTGGTACAACTAAAAAATTCCTTTAAAAAATTTTTTTAGTGATGGGGTCTCACTATGTTGCCAAGGTTGGTCTCAAGCTCCTGGCCTCAAGCAATTTTCCTGCCTCAGTCTCCCAAAGTGCTGGGATTACAGGGGTGAGCCACTGTCCTCAACCAACCAAACAAACAAACAAAAAACCAAAAAAAGACTTATTTTACAAGTACAACTATTTGTACTTGTCTAAACTTTGGGTAAATACATTTGGTAAGATTTTTAAAAAATTAATTGGGGAAACTCTCTCTGACTTTGTGGAAGAAATTCATATCAATCTTACTTAATTGACAATGTTTTGATCAATTTTTCAAATTCTGGTTGAAAAATGAACATGAACAGCAGGAAAGACTGTATGAACAATGTTTTAATCAATTTTTTTAAATTGACAATGAACATCAGGAAAAACTATAGGAATGCATTAGTAGATTTTTTCAACAAATATTACTACACAATGGCACTTGCCTGTGAATTAGGACTATGGTAGAAACACATAATATGGTTGAGTTCAAAAACAAATATGCTTATTTTTGACCCTAACTCTTGCTCTATACCAACCAGAGTATTTTTCCAAACATCCTAAGTATGGACTAGAGGAAAATACAAGCACCACGTCCACTCCCCAAGGGCACAGTTACCTGTGTAACTAAGCCGCATCCAGAGAAAGAAAAAGAGTGAAGACACAGAAGGAAAGGCACATCTTACAGACATGGTATTCAAAATGCATGCGGTGCCCTTGATAGAAGAAAATGAGAGGGATCAAACAGCAAGGTTCAAAGAGACCTTGGAAATCATTGCCACTGCTCCTTCTGCCAGGCAAAATTATACTAAAACCTCCTGGGAATTTTTTCAAAGTAAGCTATTTGTCTTTGGTTGTTTTTCTGTTTTATACTGGTCAGAATTTGTTCATTTTTAATATCAAAGTTATTTTATACTTCAACTATTTTTTAGAATTGTCAAAATTGCTTATTCATTGAGTTGCATAATACACCTTCCCCCGCATTCAGTCCTCTGCCCCACTTTAGCTTACATATTTACATGACCCCTATGCTACGAGGATGAATGGATAGCGACCTCCTTAAATGTCACAGGCTTTGTGATGCATGACTGGATGTCACCCTGTTGTCTTTAATGCATTTCACATTAATTTCAAGATAGCATTCTTAAAGACTAGTCAAGAGAGAATAGAGAAAAATAATTCTATGGATCTCATATGAACCATTCAGAACATTAATTCTTTCAAAACTATGGTCGCTGAAAATTCAACTGAGATAACTGAGCACTCCCTTCTTAAAATGACACAGGAGCAATTCAGATCTTATACACATACTTTCTAAATCTAATTCCTAAAAATGTAAACCTGCCAAGTCTTCCAGCTATAACTTATCAGAGCTTTCAGGGATTTCCAATTCACCTTTCATCTTCCTGCCAGCATGTGTTTATACACAGCGGCTTGAACAGCCGTGTTGTCCTTACAAAGATATATTTTAATAACATAGGTGCTGCTAATTTTAGAATTCTGGGGTGGGTGCATCTAACTACTGACAAAAACATTGGTTTTAGGCTTTGCAAATGGTAAGCAACCAATGTATAATGGATTTTGCAACAAGGAGAGAGTTCCAAGTAATAAAGTGTGCAATGCTCCTAGAATTTGGTGCCATTTACTTAATGAAACATATAAAACCATTTCTATAAACAAAGAAAAATGAATCTATGATAGGGAACAGTTAAATCAGGAAGAGCATGTTAAAATAAGACTTTTCCATTTTTATATATGACTGATACAGAGGTGGGAAGATGTCTATTAACAACCTTTACACATATTCTGTGAGGCAGTCTTGCTAGTCAGGCTCGAGTTAAGAGAATCTGAGGAAATCAGTTGCAATCGTAAGCAGAGTGGGCACTAACTAGTAATGCTGTGGCACTGTATTATCATTGAGAAAGGATTTGATAAATTAACTGGTATAAAAAATGGACTTCCAATATCTACCTATTCTGATGGGGTGTTGAAACAAATATTAAATATTTATTTAATTTTAGGCAAACATAATGGGTATCTGGAGGTCTTAGCCAATGGCTCTCACCTCATATGATTTCAGTTCTGAACATTTTTTACTGTACTGAGTAGGTGAATGCAATGCTTTTGCAATTCCACTGGATCAACCGGAACAAAACCGATAGCCAAGAAGAGGATTGTGACAAAAGACATTCTCCATCCATGTCAACCACTTGTTTTGATTACAACCTCTACACAAGAATTTGGGTGTCTATTTCTAAATATGATGATGAGAATTTCTTCCTGAGATGCATTGGTATATAGAGGCAAAAATGCAATGATTACACGTTGTAGCCCACATAGCCTTTGGCTAGGAGGAGTGAGAGTTATAAGAAATAACCTGTATAGCTCAATAATGGAACACCTGGGTGGAAAGGGCATGGAGAGGTCCATTTAGCGGCTCCTAACAAGCGTGGGAGCTCGCGAGATGAGAGCAGTGGTGAATTGGCAGTCTCTACACCTGTGGTATTGAGAGGCACGAGATTAGCCTTATGTTAGGCTGGGGAGAAAGCAGTCGAGGAGGATGCGCATTCTATCACAGACCGCTTGCTCCGACTCTATCTCCTCTCCTGCCTGCAGGACGCCAGCACGGCATCTCTCTGCTGGAGATTACCAAGCTCTGCTAAAGACTAAGATCTATCTTTCTAAGAAGACTGCTTTACTCTCTCTAAGACTCACACACTCTCTCCCTCTCTCTCTCCTGCTAAAGTAGATAGCCCTCAGGTACCTAAGAGAAACTGAACCTGAGCAAGGTAACTTAGCGGTCCGCATCCAGAACCTAGTTAAGCCGGGCCGAGACCTGGCCAGTTCAGGGCCACAATTACACAGTAAACAAGAGTCTGTATAATTTTCTACTCAACATTCCATACCAGTAATATTCATAAGAGAAAACATTTGGGTATTCACTGTATTCCAGAAACTTTTAAAAATGTTTTATATTCATTCCCTTAATTATTCTAATGAGCCCATTGGAAGGTACAGTTATTATCCTCATTTTATATATAAGGGAACTGACACATAAAGAGATTAAGTAAATTACCAAAGGAAGTAGCAGAGCTGTGTTATCTACCAGGGAGCCTGAATCCAGAGGCCAATATATTCTAGTGGCTCTCTGGAAGCCTTTTCAAAATAATTGACTGATACAAGTTTGTAATATTGATTGCAATGGTCACTACCCAAGACACCCAGTTACCATGACACATGTTATCTTTCAATATTTCTTGTCAATTTCCCCTATATTTGTTTTTGCCCCACCATGATGAAAACCAAAATTGACTGTGTACAAAGATGTAGCCATCTTGATGCCAAGAACATCCTTTCTCAATAATTTCCCAGGATGCTTTCAAAGTACATGATTTACTACATAATTTAAAAAAGATGGTCCCCAGTGACACCTATTTGTAAACTGCCTCAACTTGGAAGAGCTACCACAGCTTTTTAGGCTCAACTATAACACTTTTCCAAACTGAAAATGTTCAAAATTTATTTTCACATTAAAGCATATTATATAGATTACATAATATGAGATGCTCTATATTTAGGTATAAATATATTTTATTTTCCCATTTTAAAAATATTTTTCTATATTTTGCATTTAGATATAAAAACATGGTCCTGAACTAATTTATTAACACTGTTATTTATGATGGTACATGTGATTACAATAACAATTGCTATTCTAGCAGCAATGACATACTTTTGGGAAAAAATTATCTCCCATGTTCACTGACTTTTGGCAAAAAAACAAAAAAGAAAAAAAGAAAAAAGAAAAGAAATTCTTAAGCCAAGGATGAGTTTGACCCAGGGTAATCCATTTATCACTTTTTAATGTGTTTTATGTTAACACTTTTTGAGAAGTGGCAAGCTTCTCTTTGACATTGTGTTCTTTTTCTCAGAAATGTCCACTGACCTACCACTGGAATTCTATGGGAGAAGCATGTGCCAGAGATTGCAAAAACAGAAAGATAATGTGATGTCAACTCAAGTCACAACTGGTACGTGAACCTATTGGCAAATTGTAGTGTATCGCTCCCTGTCCATGAGTCAGTGAAGACTGGAGTGCCAATTTTAGCAGATGTGTGTTTTCTTTTTTCATAATGCAATGTGAATATGAATGATGATTTTCACAAATGAATCTGATCATCAGTCTAATCTGAATTTCTTTAAAGTTGAAAATGTTTTACTGCCTGTATGAATTGAAGCGGTTTATACAGTGGCTTTTATAGCATGAAATAGCCCAACTGGGTATGGTGAGGTAAGAATTTATGGTAAATCAGTATGTTATGCAAAATTATTACTGTTTTTATTTTTTAAAAGCCTTTACAAATCAATGTAATAAAGAAATAATATGGATACTAAACATTTTAATCTTTATTACCAATTTTAAAATTTAGAATATTGAATATGGAAGGAAAATAGGAAAAATTTTCCTAGGAAAAATACCTAGAAATGCTATATATATACTGTGAAGTACTATTCAGCCATAAGAAAAGATGGAGACTTTACATCCTTTTTTGTTTACCTGGATAGAGTAGAAACATATTTTTCTTAGTAAAGTATCTCAAGACTGGAAGAAAAGGTATCCAATGTACTCAATAGTATAAAATCAATATATAAACAACTATACACCCACACCAAAGAAAAAAATGCAAGTATAGTCTAGCAAGGGAGAGGGGAGAGGAGGAAGAATGGGGGTGATGGCAGAGCAATTGGCGGGACCTCCCCTAATGTGCACAATTTGAGGGTGAAAGGCTCAATAACTACTTGAACTTTACCTTAAAATTGAAAACGATATGAGCTAAACATTTGTACCTTCATATTAATCTGAAATGAAATTAAAAAAGACAGAAATGGATGGATTTGCCAATTTTATGAACAGTGATTAACCATAGTGTAGCTTCAAAGAACTTACAATAAAGGTTGACATATAAGACATCTTTGTGTGAAACAACTGGAGCAAATACATTAATATTAATAACTTATCATGAAGAACCAGAAAGGCAAAAACCACCATGGTTTGCAGCTCACTTGACAAAGCTTCATGAACAAGTTGAATCTCAATCCAGGTCTCAAAAAAGCAGGATTTAGATAAAACTAGAGTAGTAAGCAAGGAAATATTGAATAATAGAGTTTGGTGTGAGAAGGTAACATAACCGAATAGGAAGGCATGCCAGTTTTGTAAGAGAGATACTCTTGGCATTTAAGGAATCTTTAAGAAAACAACACGATCAGTTAACAGGCTGGTTGGCAAGAGAAGGATGAGAAAGTTGGGAGATGAGTCAGGAAGTTATGTCAAGAATCCAAGTATGAGGAAAACAGCTTAAGTAGAGAGAAAATGTTGAATCCAAGCATACTTCACAACAGGCATTAGCAGAACATCACACCAATATCCTTGGGTAGTTCAAAGAGGAATTAGTGAACAGAAAAATCTCAGCAAAGTTTAGTGGCAAGGAGGAAAGTAGATGTTAATGGATGTACAGAGATGACAGGTTTGTTTCTAAGGAGAAAGTGACTTGTTAGAGTAAGTATATCATATGCCTGCTTTTTGTAATTCACCTATGAAAATTTGTAAGCTCCTAAAAGCCAAGGTGTAGATTTTATATTTTTTCTGTAACTCTCACAATGACAGCAATCATTCAATGTATTTAATATACATGACTGAATGATGCTGAGTGAGTCAAAAAATATTGAAGGGAAAATAAAGTTCAAAATTAAGAATGTAGGTAAAGTGTTTATCATGATCTTAACAGAGATGGTTAAAGACATGAAACTGGATCTTTAAAACTAGAATGTGTCTGTTGAAGAGAGAAGAGCTCTGAGGCCATCGCTCTGGAGGAATGGATGCAGAGAATGCCCCTAAAGTCTCAAGAGGAGAGGTAAAAAAGAAGCAAGAAGTAATGAATTGTCAAGGACAAGAGGCTGTTTAAAAGAAGATGGACCCACACCTCTCTCCATTAACTAAGACTCTCACTGAATTAAAGATTTAAACTTAAGACATGAAACTATAAAAATACTAGAAGAAAGTACAGGGAAAACTCTTGAAGAAATCAGCCTGGATGAATATTTTATGAGGAAGACTGCCTGGGCAATTGAAGCAACATTAAAAACACACTACTGGGACCTGATCAAACTAAAAAGCTTCTGCACAGCCAAGAACACAGAAGTAAAGCAAGCAGACAGCCCTCAGAATGGGAGAAGATATTTTTAGGTTATGCCTCCAAAAAAGGTTTAGTAACCAGAATCCACAGAGAACTCAAACATATTAGCAAGAAAAGAACACGTGGTCCCATCTCAGGGTGGGCAAAGGACTTGAAGAGAAACTGCTCTGAAGAAGACAGGTGCACGGCCTACACACACATGAAAACATGCTCACCATCCTTAATCATCAGAGAAATGCAAATCAAAACTACTTTGAGATATCATCTAACTCCAGTAAGATTAGCCCACATCACAAAATCCCCAAACCAGAGATTTTGGCATGGATGTGGAGAAAAGGGAACACTTCTACGTTGCTGGTGGGAATGGAAACTAATACGTTCCTTTTTGAAAGATGTTTGGAGAACACTTAGACATCTAAAAATTTATCTACCATTCAATCCTACAATTCGTCTACGAGGTACATATCCAGAAGACATTATAACAAAGATATATGTACCATAATGTTTATTGCAGCCCAATTCATAATTGCTAAGTCATGGAAGAAGCCTAAGTGCACATAGACACATGAATGGATCAATAAATTGTGGTACATATGTATCATGGAACACTATGCAGCCTTAAAGAAAGATGGAGACTTTACCTCTTTCATGGTTCTATGGATGGAGCTGGAACATATTCTTCTTAGCAAAGTATCTCAAAAATGGAAGAAAAAGTATCTAATGTACTCAGCCCTACTATGAAGCTAATTTATCGTTTTCATATGAAGGCTATAACCAAACGATAGCACAAGAATATGGGTACAGGGGCAAGGGAGGGGAGGGGAGGGGGGTGGTTGGGGTGGAGGGAGGATAATTGGTGGGGTCACACCTATGGTGCATCTTAGAAGAGTACAAGCGAAACTTAATAAATGCAGAATACAAATGTCTTCATACAATAACAAAGAAAATGCCCTGAAGGCTATGTTAAACAGTTAGATGAAAACATTTCAGATTGTATATGAAACCAGCACATTGTACCCCTTGATTGCACTAATGTACGCAGATATGATTTAATAATAAAAAAATTATAAAAATAAAAAAAAGAAAAAGAAGTAAATAAATATTAGAAATGAAAAATACGATCAAATAAGTTAAAAACTCAGTGGATGAATTTAATGGCAAATTATAAACAAGAAGAGATAGTTAATAAACTGCAAAATAGAGCTAAGTAAATTACTCTGAACATAGCAAGAGACAGGGAAAGTTTCAGAGGCACAAAAGACAGAGTAAGATAGTCTTACAAGTCTCATTAGTTTTGAAATAAGAGTGGAGGAAGAGAGTGAATTATGAAGCAAGACTTGAAGAGATAATGGCTTAGACTTTTCCAGAATAATGAAAGAAACCAATCACAAGATTCAGGAAGTCCAATACATCTTTAGCAAAATTAATAATAAAAAAAAGGAATCTGCAGCTCCATATTATAAAGAAATTATAGAAGACTTTAAAAGCAAAGGGAAGGAAAATACAGTTTATTTAACCAAGAAAAGGCTGATAGGGGACAACTCAACCACAATGATGGAAACCAGGAATTTGTTGAATATGAGCATCAGTGCATCCAGAAAGAACAATTGTGGACCTAGAATTACGCACTGAGCACCAGCATCCTCCTAGAATGAGGGCTAACGATCACATTTTAAAATAAAAACTTCGGTAAAGGAAAACCTATAAGTTTCCCAGACCAACACAGTGATACCTGTTGGTTTTGTGCAAAAAGGAAGGACAAACAAAGGAACTGGTGGAATTGTGGTGGATTATATAAAATGTCATGGTATGAAATAATAATACTGTAAAATATTGTAAGAGATTAAAACACACAGACTCTAGAACTAAAGTACCCCATAATAATGGCAAAAATTTTTGGAGAATTATCAAAGTCAGGATGTCCAAGATTCTTGTGCTGTGCCAGAGAAGGGTAAAGGTACTCATCTATAAAATTCAGACTTTGGTACCTCAGGGTGCACGTTAAAATTTCAAGGGTATTTGTCTAAAAAGTAGTTATAAAAAGAAAAAAAAAAATTCAAGGGCAATGATTAATAAAGTATGTAGATTCTCTGTATTAAAAGACAAAAAAGTGGAATGGGAAAAATCCTGTATTGATCCACAAAAAAGAAGAAAAATAGAACTGAAGACACAAGAAAAAGAGAAATCACAAAATGAGATGGCAGAAACAAAAACATATTTGTTTACAATTAAACATAAATAAAGAATTAAACATAAAGGAGAGAGAAAGAGAGAAAGACAACATTTCTATAACCTTTGTGTATGATGGCATATTGCTATTCTATTTTATTATTAGTTATTATTGTTGTTAATGTCTTATTGCACCTCATTTATAAATGATACTTTATGGTAGGTTTGCACGTGTAGGAAAAAACATAATGTATGTAGGGTTCAGTAGTATCTGTGGTTTCAGACAGGCACTGGGGATCTTGGAATATATTCCCCACTGATAAGGGAGAGCTACGGTAAAACATAACTATAAGGAGAAACAGAGTAAAGAGACAAAAAACAAATCAGTAAAAATCCCTTATATTTGAGATCCATCTCGAAAAGGGTCATCCTATACTATCTGTGAGGCAGGGGGCAGGGGCGTCCCCCTGGGAGTGGTTGTCCCTCAGGGCAGGGCACAATGTGTGAGCCCGAAGGGGAACTGGAAATTGGTGGTCACATTTTTTTTTCACAACTCAGTGTTCCTGAATTTTAAAAAGCAGCAATGAATCGTAGACATTTCTATAAAAATAGCATTCTTCATCTACAATTTGATAAACAATTGTAGCAATCTCTCAGTTGTCCACTTACTGGGATTGAGCACAAAGAGTGCAAAAAAAGAAGAAAGAAACACACCCCCCCCCCCGACTCTTCCCGGTCATACTATGATCTGTTACCCAAAGACAGCGTCTTCAAAAAATATTCCTAAACATTCATTTTACTTCTCACCCTACAAAATCACAGAAAAGGGAAACTTTCAAAAAATGGCAATATGGCTCGGCACCTGTGGCTCAACAGGCTAAGGTGCCAGCCACGTACACCTGAGCTGGCGGGTTCGAATCCAGCCCAGGGCCCACCAAACAACAATGACGGCTGCAACCAAAATATGGCCGGGTGTTGTGGCGGGTGCATGCAGTCCCAGCTACTTGGGAGGTGGAGGCAGGAGACTCGCTTGAGCCCAGGAATTGGAGGTTGCTATGAGCTGTAATGCCATGGCACTCTCTCCAGGGTGACAACTTGAGGCTCTGTCCCAAAAAAAAAAAAACAAAAACAAAAACAAAAAGAAAACAAACCCAAAATGGCAATACGGCAGAGAGCTTTCAATTTTATTTATTTCAGGGTGAGGATTCTTGCACTTGAGCCCTCCCCACTAAAATCCTAATGAAATTTTATTTTTTCCTGGAAGACTTCTGTATAAAGAAGATTTGATTTTCCTGAGGAAAAGGAAACATTTTTGTGTGAACACAGATTGCACTAAAGGTAGCCTCTGGGTTTTTGGATATTATGTAAGGAGATCAATTAAGGCAGTTTGCTGCCTCTGTGTTTTCTTCTCAGAGCTGTTCTAGCCGCTTCGCTTTTACCCCATTTTTTGTAGCATTCAAGGAATGGAGAAAAAAGAGCAAAGGAAATGTTCAGCTTTTTCAAGAGCAGAGATGAGGGTTGTTCAGGGGGAAATAAATGGAGGCTGCTTTGGGGGGTTTGCTGAGGTCAAAATCCCTTCGGGGGAAAAAAACCCTACAAAGTCATTGGTTTCCTGCCTCATTACACATAAATACTTTATGAATTTGTATTCTAATTTTTCTTTCAGCCAAATCAAAGCTCTACGATTCTGCGAATAATTCCACGCAGAAGCCAATGGCACACACCCTCCCAAGACTTTCACTGCAATCGATTAAGTTTGCTGTTGCTGTCAGCCGTGCAATTTCCCTGATTAACCTGTGAAAAGCGTCCTCCTTCAACGAATGCTGCTCAGAAATAAAGTGATATTGTACTAGAAGACAAGGGCCGGTTCCAGAACACAAATTCTTGCATCTTTGATGATGATGTATGAAAGAGAGAGAAAGGAAAACAATTTGATTTCCTCCAACCAGGATGACCCACTAAGGAGAAGAGCAGAGAAATTGCTTTCCCTAAGCAAACACGACACGAAGTCACCCAGAGCAACACGCACAATATGCAATATCAGAGCCTCGTTTACAACGTATATTGTCTGGATCTGAAAGGCATCTAAATAAAAAAGTAATAAAACAGTCTCTGCTCATTCTGTTCTTCTATTGCCACTTTTCTCCTACTCATTGGCAACGACTTCTGTATCTTCCTTTACGACATTGTCTTCAGACTTGGGGTGGGGTTCCTTTGCGCTGGTTGAATTATGATGGAATTCACAGTTCAGGTAAGCTTCGTGGGCTTCTGATGTTAAAAATCAACCCTACTTGATCCAGCAATTCCTCTACTACCCAAAGGGGGAAAAAGCCATTTTATAGAAGAAACACGCTTGCACTCAAAAGTTTATAGCAGCGCAACTCTCAACCGCAAAGATGTGGACACAACCCAAGTTCCCATCAACACATGAATGGATTAATAAATTGTGGTACGCTGGAATACTTTTCAGCCATAAACAAAGATGGTCATCTAGCATATTTTGTAACAACTTGGATGGGACTGGATATCATTCTCCTAAATGAAGTAGCCCAAGAACGGATAAACAAACACTGTAGCTACTCAATACCAAATTAGAACTAGTCTATCAACTCTTATGTGCAAATATAGAAGTAAAACTCAAAGGAAACTAAGTGGGTGGGAGGCAGGCAGAGGGGCAGGGTACATTCACACCTATCTGGTGAAGTGCATCTATTCTGGGTGTAGGGTACACTTACAACTTTGACTTAAAATGTACAAAAGCAAAATATGTAACCAAAATATGTATATCCCTGTAATATTCTAAAGTTAAAAAAAAATGGACCTGACTTGGAAAGACATGCAAGTTTTCTAGGGCAACGTAGGCACTGCCTTTTCCTCATAAGTACTTAGATTTCTCCTAGGATGCTAAAATAAATTTTTTTTTTTTTTTAAAAGTCAATTCTTTCAAAAGCCTACAGAAGGGTCAGTTAATTTGCAGGCAATCTTCACCAGAGAAATGGTCTGATTTAAACTATAGCTAGTTTTGCCTGTTGTTCTCCAAAGTGTGACAAGCTCTTTGATTATGTTCTAATCATCTGGACTTGGTTCTTGTGAATGTACAATAAGGGCATTGAATAAATGAATGACTCATTTTTTTCTATTCTTTTTCATGTAAGTTTTGCCTTAGGGTCGAAGAGAGTAATGAAACAGATTTTTATCAATTTAAAAGTTTCTCCTTGGTCATAAGTGTTTGTGGTGACAATGTCACTGTTTCACTGGTTCTGTTTTCTCTGTGTGAGACACACACAGCCCTGGCTTCCTGAGGGCAGGCTTGGTCATGTAACTTGCTTTGGATACTGAGATGTGTGTTGGGCCCCTTTCAGGTGGAGACATTAACATCTGCCTTTGTCACATTCCCTATTTTCTTGCCTCTGTGACAGGTGAGTCTGCAGATAATGGAGGCTCTGTCACCCAGGGTCCTGTAGTGAGGGTGACAATCACTTGTAGCTGAACCCCAGCCAGATCACGATGAGCACTTAGCACTAAGAATGAATTAACTTGGGTTGTTGTGAGTCATTTGGGGAGTTGTTTATAGGTGCTAAGTAACCTGGTCCACCTCAATTAATACAGCGTGGGAAAAGCTTCTACACATGTTACACAAACCAACTTCCAAAATAATTATTTGTTAGCCAGCTCTATAAATAGAGCTTCTGCTGGTGGTAGTACATTCCTTTACTATCAACCTGAATTTTTATTTTTTAATAGCTTGGCCAGTCTTACGGATGGAAGGGAATATCTGTGAAGTCAGAGCCTTTGACAATAACAGCCATGAATGAACTTAGGTAATAAAATTATTGTGTATTGCAGATATCTTTCTACCTTTACCACTTATGAAGGGAAGTCAATTTTCACTCAAACAGGTTTCTTTTCATCTGGTTTTCTCTGCAATGTTTATGCCCGAGGTTTATTGCTAGCAGTAAAGAGTGTCCAAATATGTTATGGGAATCGCCAAATTCCCAGTGCTTTAACATGTATTCCATAGACCCCAGAGTCAGTTAAAAGCTGATTGATTATACAGCAGATACATCAAAACTGGTATTTATGGAATATCCCATTTCTTTAGCTCCTTCTCTCATAAGCATGAACATCACATTTGGGAGTTGCAGGTGCAAATATCTCAGACAGCTAAGAGAAAAAATTACTGCAGATTTTACAGAATAAGGAAAAGGTTCCTTAAAGTGCTCAGTAATTTGATAAAAGATCTAATGCAAGTGATGCATCTCAGGAACTAGAACTTGTCTATTCAGACTCCATAATCCATTCAATAAAATTCCAATTACTTAGTGGATTAAGGACAGACAGGGCTGTGCTGATGGACCTTCTCATCTGACAATTGACAACAAAGTTTCTGGTTAATGTGCTAAAGGTTTGGGCAGAAAGTTCTGGCTTAAGAAGGGGAAATGAGCTATCAGATGTGGGCTACACCAAGGATGCTAGGGAGGCTTAATGCCTTCGATTTGCATGTTTGGTGAATGTTTATTCATTTGTTAATATACCTTCTACGCATTCCTTTTTGGTGTAGTCTATCTTAGATTACAAAATCAAATTTCTGTTTATTGAGTGCTAATGTTTAATGTTATACCAGGTACAACTCCTGGGGAGACATTGCGTCTCACTGATGTGAAAAGCAATGTCTTCTGCAAATAGTCACTTGCCTTTTCATGACACTGGCACTATCAACATGCTATAATGCTGATTGTACATAGCAGCTACTTTTACTAAATGTTGTGCAACAGAGAACTCAATAAATCCATTTGCTGATGGCTAGATACCTATAAAATGCATCAATTTGGGTTTGGTTGAAGTCTAGGAGTTCTAAAAGAAATTTTAAAGTCCGAAGCAGAAAATAAGCCTATCAACATACCGATAAAGTAGTTGTGAAATCGGTAATAGACCTATTCAGGGTTTAAAAATGTAACTTTTCATTTTTATGACACAGAGGTCTCCAAAGTGCTTTTTAAATGATTCTGAAGACGAAGGAGAGTTTAACACAGACACGAAAATGGTTTGGTTGGTACACAACCCCCAAATGACTGCTTATACTTAATATAAGTCATGCAAAAGTTTTCCCCCTTTAAAATGTGTGGCATGGCTTCACTTCATAGGGTTCATATGACTCTCTGAATTTGTCTTAAAGCAGCGATGTGGACAGGCTTCCACACCCCCCAGGGAGTTATGTAGCAAAGTGGGACTTCCGCCCTACAAGGTACACAGCCACAGGCAGTCAAACACAGTTTAGCCTAAACTGAAAGAGAGGTCTACGCCCTATTTTCAGTGTTCTTCCATGCCCATGAAAGAAGAGCTTCCCAAGGATGTAAAGATAGTCCACTGGGCAGGCAGGCATCTCATCTGGGTGTCCAGCACTGCACACCCCTGTGTTAGATTTGTGCATGCTTCTCGTCTGTGGAATAAGCAGAACGTTCTGGAGGTAAACCATCATTTACTGTGTCCTATGATGTTCCCTACATGGGCCTCATCCACCTCAAGCCTCCTACATGAAAAGGAGCCTGTGACACGGGGCTTTCTCCGCCATTCCATGCTGGTGATGTGGTCTGCAGAAGGGCTGAGACTGATGTGGAATAAGGTGGTTGGTTTGGTTGTAATGGTGTTTTTCCCCCTTCTCTCCCTGTTCTGCAAGCTCACTGCATTTTGCTGCAGTTATTACCAACAGTTCATTGAAACTAAAACTGGGGTGTCTTAGTGGGGTTTTGCAGCAAATAGATAAAGCAGGTCCAGGCAAGACCAGCCGTTCCCAGTCTGAAGTGGACAGGGCAGTAGCCATTTGTTTGCTGGGGGTGAATGGGGCATAATTTATTCAGCTGCAGCAGAGGCTGAAAGCCAATCTGGTCTTGACCCATTTATCTTTAGAAAGCTAATTAAAGTAGAGAATCTGGTTTACTCTTGTATTGAGATTTTACTTTTTACCATTCAGGCCAAGGAAAGGCTGTGCTGGTGTGTTTGCTGGGATGGAAGGGGGGAAAAATCAGTTTCACCTAAAGACAGTGGCTGAAGGTCTAGATAATAAAGCAGTTTCTTAAACACAGCCTGACATCCTTTTGAAATGCAAAATAGTGGATTTAGCTGGATACAGAATCCTTTGAGGTGACAATGAAATGCCATGGCAATTTAAAATGAACAACAGACAGTTTCCGTGAATCCTTACAACCAAGACTTCCTAAATTATAACAGAATGGCCCCAAAGGGGCAGAGAAGAACATTTTTATGACCAGCATTTTACTCTGAACCAGTATTAGCCAGCAGTCTGGAAATGAGGCTAGAATGTTAGTTGCTTTGTTTCAGAGTGATACAAAAAAGTGCGTATCTAAATATTTTGTAAGCACTTAAATCCACAATGACTACGTGCTTGTCACCAATGACATACTAATGAATTTCAAAAGTTTTACAGTGTGTTTTTAGAAGAATCATATCTAAAATGGACATCGGACTTTTTTTTTTTTTGTCTAGATAAGTTTATAGGCAAGCATGTGGAAATATCAAAATCTGTATTTATTCTAGTATGTTCAAGGAAGTCGGCATGCTTGGAGAAAGCTACCAGGGTCATGACTGACCCACACTGGACTGGGCCAATTGCAGGGGAAAAAAACCCTGGAGATTCCAAGGGAACGTGTTGGGAAGAGCAACAGCCTACGAGAACTGGAGCTGCTCCCGTTCCCAGCTGTAACAGTCTAGCAGAAGCCTGACTTGTCTCACCTGGTGTCTTCTCCTCCATTTCTCCTTCAGGAACCTCTGAGCTACCCTTCTTGCCTGCCCTCCCCTTAATGTCTTCCCTTCCTTGTGTGTCTGGTCTGGATTTACCTCGTCACTTTCCTACCTCATTCAAATTGCCCTGGTCTCAGAGCTAGAATGATGAATGGAGGTACTACTCAGGGGACAGTTTATTCTTGAACAAAAACATTTTAAGGGAAGAATTTTAGACATAGTTTTGCCACTGCCTAGACTTGAGTTAGCACCATGATGTCATGCATACATAAACACAAGTGTGCCCTACAGGTGACAGTCCCCTTTTCTCCCAGGTCCAGATCTTTATTAAGGAGTGTTACCAGCATGGAATAGTATTTTGAAAACCAGATTAGATAACTGTCTGATGATTTTGGTTAATATAAAATGTTAAGTAAGATAGCATGATTGTCCTCAGCCCCAATTCAAACTTTCAGCTAAAAAATACCCATTGCTCACTCTGAATGTTCTAGATATCAGTAAGTTCAAGTAGAAATAAAAAAAGGAGTAAACGAGCTGTACCACAAACTTTTAACCTCCTAAATTCTCTGTGTCTCAGCTAATGGAAAAATTAGCTCCTTATGCATGATGGCTGATGTTAGTTTCTTCTTCTTATTAGCAAAGTAATTATTCACTCGGCACAGGAAGTAAAAGGCCAATATATCCTATCAGGGAAGAGCTCGTTTCTCAAGCCGACTACACATCGTCTAAACACTGCAATAGAATTTAAATCAGCCACCAAATGAGCTAGTCTTATACAAAGATTAGATTGAAAACTGCCAATGGCAAAGAATATCAAAGTGGTTATTCACCATAAACAGCAAACGGACAGGCAATTACTAAACAAGCTGGCCACGTGCAATACTCAATTCACTCCAGATAGTTTGGAAAGGGAAAGAGCAGGTGGAATTCCTCAGGGACCTTCCAGAATGACTGTACAGAGACAAATGGGGTGACAGGGAGAATAAGAAGACCAAGGCTTACACTATGTTGCATTGTCCTCCACACAGTCCTCTGGGAAGCAAGAGGAAAACAAATTCAGAGGAAAAAGAAAAAGAGATTATTCTATACATAATAGCATAGCATAGGTACAAAGTTTAGGGTTAGAGGTTGGTATTCCACACACCCCTGCCCAAACTCCCTCAGAATGACCAGGAAGATATTTGAAAAATTCACACACGCATAGGACAATGTTGGATACTTACTGGAGATTTATTAGTCTATGTCATTGCCAACTTGATGAGTTAACTTCCAAGTCTGGCTTTTTTTTTTTTTTCAAATTTACTTTTATAAAGTATATCCCCCTAAGACATACAACTTAAAATACACTTTTACTGTAATGAATCAGCTGGAGTAAAATAATAGACATTCCCTGCTCAAGCATGTTTGGGAGCCATATAGCATGTTCTGCTCCAATTTTCTGAGCTGTACGATTAATTGCTTTTTACGAAGGTACATTTGAAATACCTTTTTGTATGCTGAGATCTTAAAAACTGAGCTATTTTTGTCCTGATTTATTTTTATACATTATAGCCCCGGCGAATTGGAACTTTCTTGGAAAAAATCATAGTTTCACATCAAATTATTTAAGAGAATTCAGAGTGTGAAGTTAAGAAATAAAAGAAGAGAACTGAATTCTTCCTGAGGGTGAATAATAACCTATGGCCTATTTAACTGAAAATCATTAACAGTTGGCTGGGACAGGAGGGCTCCCCAGGTAAGTGTGTCCTGGTAACAGGAAAAAGCCGTAAGGGGAGGACCATCCTATTCACCGAATTGCAGAAGTGGATGGCATTTGTGTCCTCAACAGACCATGGCTGTTGGCCCTAAGAACTGTGATATTCTCAAATGAGTTGGCTTTTACCCTGAGCTGAATTTGTACAAATGCATTCATTCACCCTTGGATAACAAAAATAACTTTAGTATGTTTAACTACCTCAACTGCTTTTTATGCTCATATAATTCTAGAGGAACACATAGAAATGTTCCCTAGGGATATAAAAGAATTTATAAGTTCCTTATAAATATAATGAGAGGTTAAGTGATGGAATTGATGTATTTTTTAAGAGAGAGTTTTGCTTTCAATTCTTTTATATAAGTTTTAGTAGCATTTTACCCAGCCTGGGGTTAGAAGCTGTATTTTTAAAACAAACCCCATAATTACCAGTTCACATAAATAGTTTTACAATAACTGATATATAAGCATTTACTAACAGATCCTGAAGTTTTTATCACAGGTACTAATTTAAATGGTATTAAGAAACAACTCTCCAAGAGCTTTATAGTTATTTTCATTTTGGCAAAAGGGGTAGGGTGACCAGAGTATTCTTTTGATGCTGGCCTTTGAATTTGAAATATTTTTATACTGAAATACTTTGAGAAATTAAAAGAAGCTTTTTTTTTTTTTTTAAATTATCCTCCTTTTCTAAAATGCATGCTTCTTATAAATATTCAGCAAACACCTTTTCAGGAGAAAATTAAAACAGGAGTAGGTAATATGAGCCTTAATTGTAAACAGTCTAAGTGGGCTGTAATGGATGAGAGCTCCATCTGGATAGCACGCCAAGGCCTGCTTCTTGAAGATGAGCAGGGCTGACTGTTGCACAGCAGCCTGGCCAAGGGCAAGTGTTCCACCTTGTCATGTTCAGAGCTATGTGGAGCCCACAAAGGGAGGAAGGCCTTGGGGAAGCCACAGGCTGCAGACAGAGACTCTGGTATTAGCTTCAGGCCTAGCTTGTGCCTCTCAACAACAGCCTTGCTATAGCTCCTTTTGATGTGGAGACAGCCCCTTGCTCTCAGGAGCTGAACCAAGTGGGCTTACAGCTGACTGTGAATTATAAACCACTAATTCTTACAGTTTGGGAAGGGATCAGGATATAATTTAATAAAAAAAAATTCAATAAAACTATAATATTCACTTATAGAGCCTGAAGCCACACCATTGAAGAAGTAAATACTACATATTGTCAGAGAATGTTTTAGAATAAAATTGGCTTATTGATCTGAATTCCCATGCACTGAATCTGATCCTTGGATTTTCCTCAGGATCATATAATTAATTATATGATCCATTATAATTGGATCATTACCAATTATTTTCAGGAAAAAAAAAACTCATTAAATATATTTTTGTGGCACACAAAATAGAAGATCCTCATACAGCTTGCTATTTTGAAGATTTCCAATGACGGTCCTTCATAAAAGGTTCAAATCCCAATTTTTGTATTAATCAGATGTTTTTAAACATCATGTGAAATTTTCCAAGTATTGATGTTTTGTTTAGTTTGTTTTCAACTGCATAAATATTGCTGTCTTGAGAAACACATTTTTCTAGCTCTACTTTCCCTTAAAGGATGTGTGTTTATTTTTCCTGGGGCAAGAGAAACCGTGCTTCTCATTTTCAAAGAGAAAAAAGTTAATTAGTTGTCATAGATATGATTATATTGTTCAAATTCAGTTCAACTTTAAGTGCATAATGCATAAAGTTCTTTTAAAAAAAGTATTTTTTTATTATGGCAAGTATACACGACATGAGATCTAGCCTCTTAACAGATTTTTTTTTTTTTTTTTTTGCAGTTTTTCGCCAGGGCTGGGTTATGAACCCACCACCTCCGGCATATGGGGCCAGCACCTTACTCCTTTGAGCCACAGGTGCCGCCCCCTCGTAACAGATTTTTAAGTGCCCAATACGGTATTGTCATCTCTAGGCATGATGTTGTACATCAGATTTCTAGAACGTATTCTTACATGGCACCTTAGCTCTTCAATTAGATTTTACAACATCAGAAAAGCCTGAATTGTTTCAATAACTAAGTCAGGACCGACTGAAACAGGGAGGAAGGGATCAAATCCATACTCACCATCTGTGCTTCTGCTTAGAAATACAGACACAGAAAGCCATTTGTAAATTAAAACTCAATAATGGAATCTAATAAAAACCATCATTTCTTTAAAACAGTTGGCAAGGTTGATGGAATCTAATTGTTTGTTAAAAAGAGAAATTATGACTAATTTTAAACTTTTCCTGAAACTGTGATAGAGAATAGATACAAGTAAGGTAAAGTAGAATGTTGCAGTAATTACAAATCCAAAATCTACACTGAAATGGGGACTTTAATTGCTAATAAATCTCCACCATAATTCAGCCATTATCGACTCTAGTTACACCTTTGTTTTGATACTTCTTGGATAGTCCTTTATGTTGTAAGTACATTTGGTTTTTACAGAGGGAAATGCTGAGATGTGCTTACTTCAAGACCAAACCCAATTTAATCTTATGAGTTCCTCATGGTAGAAGGATATTAACTAAAATCATAAAGTAATTTATAATAGTGACTAATAAAAGTATTTTCATAACCAGCATCCCTTGAGATCTCAGTTTATATGGCACAATCAGATGTGATTCAAGTGCTTTATGACTTTAAGGCTTTTAATCTGTTAATTGTACATCAAAATAATTGGCAAAGCAACATTAATACCACCAACTTACAGGTATATAAATTGTTTATAGTACTATGAATTGAAAAAGTTGAGTGAAAAATAATCTGGCCATATTTCTTTGAAATTATGGGTTCTATTTTTTTATAGTGAAATTTGTTTTAAAACACATTGAAAAAATTGGGTTTACCATGGTTAAGATTGTATTCTCCAGATAAATTGTTTTGATGATAGATATCAATCAGTTCCCTGGAATACCGCTGAATAGCTTGAAGAGGGACTACTTCTAAGGATTTCAACTTTTTAAAGACACATAAAAAACAAAAAAAAATGGTAATCGTTTCTTGGCAAGGTCTTTCCACAGGAAATTGCATAAAAAGAGAAGTCATAATAAAGTTACATTATATCATAATTGAATAAAGAGTCATTTTAAGAAAAGAACTGAAGCAGATGAATAAGAAGTATACTATTGTAATTGTATTTCTGGAAGAACTGGTAACTTAGTTTTTGAATTAATATTTCATAAGAAATATAAAGTTGAAAATGTAGTCACGATACTAGTGGATTAATAGTTACAAGATTTCTTAAATAGCCTAATTTGTGACCTAAAAGAAAGCTCTCATTACTTTTCCATACTGTAATTCAGAACAGGAGTAGGTAAAAGAATAAGAGGCCTTCTATAACCAACTTTTTCAGAATCCCGTAAATGTTTTCAAGAATCCTCCTGGTAACCCAAAGCATGTGCCCCCGCCGTCAGTCTGAGAATACTCACCAGCCGGTCCAAGCTTGTGCCTGCAGCCGTTGTTGGTCTTTCCTCGGGGTTATAGGGCCTGAAACGTGTATTAAAATTTTCAGGAGCTGAGCGGGCCGATCTAAGAGCTGGAGCGGGTTTGGGCTGGCCGCATCCCTGAAATACCTAGAAGAACCGAGGAAAGGCAAAGAGAGTTACATGAGTTCCCTCCTAAAATCATGATGTTAAATGTGATAGTGTTCATGTTTCTCATGGAATCTTTGCTTCCAATAAACTTTAATTTCAAAATTTAAACAAGTGCGACCATAAATATGGAAAAAAGGAAAAAATGGATACAGTGACCAACTGTTATGTCCCACACTTAGTTTCCCTTATACAATCAATCCTTATTATTCACAGATTCTGTGTTTGCAAATTTTCCTGCCCATTAGTATTTATATGTAGCCCTAAAATTAAAACCCAGGCAGAGTGACAAAAAAATTGAGTCACTCTGCCTGAATGTTCCAGCTAAGGTTGGAGAGGATGATGATTGCCTTGTTATTTCAGCTCTTATACTATAAACAAATGTCCTTTTTGTGGTCTGTTTAGTACCATGTATTTTTTCACATTTTTGTGGTTTTTCTTGGTGATTTCAAGCGTGGGGCTGGAGTACTGTCTTGTATTCCTAAGCACAGGAAGGAGGGGATGTGTTTTATGGGGAAAATACACGTGTCAGATAAACTTTGTGAAAGCCTAAGATATGGTGCTATAAGTTCAATGCTAATAATTGACAATACATATCAAATAACTTGTCCTTCAACAGAAACACGTATACAACAAGGTTATGTATTGATCAGATGACAAAAAATATCCTGACCAGTGTCTTGCAGGAGCCTAACCCTATATTTCCCATAGGAACAATGCTTCAGTATTTGCTAATTCAGTTTGCAACGATGTTGTGGGACAATAACTATAACAAATAATGAGGAATCACTGTATTAAAAACAGGCTTGCAATATTTACTTTGTAGGATGATTCCAAGATTTAACGAATTGTATCCCAGACATGTTCATGTAATTTGGCATTCAGTAAACATCCGTTTGAGATGCTAGTCATCATGACAAATTTATTTCATGTACAGCATACGAGGCCAAATATTTTGCAAGACTCCCATTTGAATAGTGCAAATCTCTACTGGAAGAATTCTTTGAGAACACTCTCTAGAGCAAAGGTGTAGAAATAGGACAAGGAAGTATGGGTGAAATCTACATAATGACAGTTTCTGCTGATTTTGTTGTTGACAGCTGTTCATGTCACAATTAGGGGTGCTGTGGGAAATCAAGCATTTTATTATAATGATCTTAGGGACTCAGCTGCCAGTTCTCGTCCATGGTGATTTCACTCAGGGTGGTGTGGGGACACTTTCTCTGCTGTTTTTAGAAGCTATATATTCAATGTCAGTTATCAAAGATGATACTTTTTCTAGGACTATAGGAAATACAGTAAAATTTTCAGCAAATTTTGATGAAGTCTATATTTCTTCCAGTTTGACACAGGAAAGGATTCTTTTAGATACATTTTTTTTTGGTAACTTTGCAGGAGTACTTATGTGAACTAATTCTTAACTCACATGTGTATATTTACAATTCATTCATTCTCGTTTTGTTATTCAATTCTGGGTTGTTTAAGTCTAAAATGAGCATTTTTTCATCACGTGTATTCTGTGATTCCAGTGAAGTACACAGATGGCTCCTGAGTGCCATTTACAATGACAAATTCCTTCCAGAGACACAATTCATTTTGTTTCCCCACTACAGCTAATTTCTCTTTTGTTGTATTCAAAAGTTCTCCTTCAACTCAGCACTTTGCAGAGCTGCAGTGCTTTGTCTTGGCATTGCTGAGATCGGTCTGAACACACTATTGATTATTCTTCTCTCACACAATTTCTGAAGTTGATGGTGTAAACCAGCATGATAAAGATAGTGGGCCCTTTTCTCCCCAGCGCCTAAATCACTTCCCCTTGGCAAGGTCGTTGCTGATGGAGGACATTAACATTTCTAGAGCTCCAGGGATCTGTTGAGTGTGCTCTTTGGGATTGCTTCTAAAATGACAGCTAACTTTTAAAAAACATAAAAGCCTGAAGTGAAACAGTACTAATGGCCTTGCTGAGGTTTCAGGAAGCCTGGCCCTGAAAGAGTTAACAGACCTTCCTTATTCACCCTTCAGGGAAAAATTTGGTTTACTGGGTTAAGTTAAATCAAAGGAATGTGAATGTCCTAGAAAAAATATTATTGTTCTGAGAAGACATTTCATCATAACAGAAAAACTTCAAACTTGTATGTTTTTTGGGGGGGGGATATTAATTATTGTGGAATACAGGGTGATTAACATAGCCTAGTAGCTTTCTGTTATGTAGGTCGGGTTTGGATTTTGAAGATAGCTTTAGAGCAGAAATTGCTGGGTCTATGATCTAAACCAAAGAAAACACTGACTTTTAATAATTTTGGAAACAACACCTAACCCCTCATCAGGTGGAGACCTACATAAAAATCTATTACCATAACCTCATATCTTGTAGGTCTCTGAACAGAGATTCTACCATGCCGTTAGAAAAACAGAATCGTCATAAAGAAACCCTTGGGTGTGGTTGTTCCAAACCTAGGAACTAGAGGTATTTTTCAGCATTTTATAAAACTTAATAAGAACTATTGCAGATGAGTACTAGAGCATGAACTTGCCCGGTTTTTGCTCAGAAATAATTGACAACCTCTGTAGCAGTCTCCTGCCGAGAGTGTGTCTTACAACATATATCTGTGATGCCACTTAGATGACTTACAAAGGGAAAATTAATAATTTCACTTTTAATACGCATGCCATGGAATATGTGTGTCTTTCTCAAATTCATAATTATATTATCAATTCACATTAATCACCAATGTGGTGGAATTAGGACGTAGGCCCTTTGGGAGGTGATTAGGCTCCGACTTCATGAATTGCATTAGTGTCCTTAACAGAAATAGGACCCAGAGGGCTCCCTTGCCTTGCCCCCCATGGGAGGAAACAGGGAGAAGGTGCCATCTCTGTGGCATGATGCAGGCCATCACCAGACATCATCTCTGCTGGAGCCTTGATCTTAGATTTCTCAGACCCAAGAGTATGAGAAATACATTTCTGTTACATATAAGCCACCTTGCTTATGGCATTTTGTTATAGCAGCCTGAACAGACTAGGACAACACATGATCTGTTAGTCAGACAAAAGCGTGTTTTAAAACACAGGGCTCATGAAGTGGGCAACGCAAGAATTTCTTATGCAGAAAATTTGGACCATCTCAATTTTCTGGGTTTGCTATAGCAGCTGCGGAGTTAGATGCCGGCTTAGGGCCCCGGCCTGAGTCAGTAGATACAGTAAGTAGTCAGGGCTGGAGAGGTAGATATTGAGTATTAGCCTAAGGAAGGTACTTAAAACCCTGAAAACAGTTGTGTCCACTAAGGGGAAATCCACAGATGGAGGCAGGTGGACGGGGCTGAGGACCGTGCCAACATTTGGGATGTCCGTTGAAAGCCTCAGTCTTCTCCTTTGTCAAATGGGAGTAATATTATTGACCACACACAGATATACTGCGATGATAAAATGCAATACATAAGGCAGAAAGCAGAACCCATGTCTAGAAAAGTGATTGATTATAATTAGTTAATTATATCATGCCATAATCTGTATTTTCTAGAAGATTTGCTTTCTGAATAAGAGAAACTGAAAGAAAAAAATGTCAGGGCTGGTATTTCTTAAATGTTTTCCACAAAATATTATTTCCAGGGCTAATAGCTGTTACATAAGCAATGAATTCCATGTGTCAAAGTCAGATTAGGTATCTTCATGAGAAGTCCACCATGCTTACACGTGTTCTGGTTCATTGAAAGGGAGGATGTCATGTGTAGTGTTTCCCAAATGTCATTTGGTTAGAGTTTCCCCCTGGGGATCTGATAAGGCTGATGTTTCAGGGAACATACCCTGGGATACAGCGTGAAGGTAGTTGTAACCTGCTGTGAAGAGAAAGGACTCAGACAGAACTACATTTACTTAAATGCATTTGTAAAGCTGGTCTACCCTCCTCTGCTTTTAATTCCAGACAAAAATACGATTTTAAGACACAAAACGTCTTCTCTTTACAACAGAAGTTTCTAGAGGATACAGCTGCAGACTACATCACCTCATTGTGGTACAAATCACCTCGTTGTGGCACAAATCATTACCTCTATCTCTTTAAGAAATAGAGTCAGTATTACCCCTGGCTGCTTTTCCCCAAAGGATGTCGAAAGTGATAATTAGATAATTTGGGAAAGGATTCAAGGAGTCCCAATCTAGGACAGACACTACAGATGTACAACGGAATTATCCTTCCCACCCCTAACAGACTCACCAAACCTGTGGATTTCAGGAAGATATCTGGCTCCTGAATCCTCTCTCTTAAGAGGATTACGCAGATAATGTCTCAGAAGTATGTTGGCATTCTGAGATTAAAGAAGCTGACATTAAGATAGGAAGTGCTGAAAGAAGAGGCATTTTGTAGTCCTGGAGGGATGAGGAGGGGAAAGAAATGTGATGGTAGATAAAAGTTTGAAGTGATGCATCTTAGCTTTCTAACTACAGGTACTTTTCCTTTAAAAACATTGGGGCATCTTAACATATTTCCCTTAAAATAAACTAACAAGGTGTGCACTTTTTTGGAGACATAGGTAAGTTCATCCCTACGTCCCCTCTGCCTCCTCCATTTCCTGCGTCATCTCTTTTAGCTCCCCTATTCATTTGAAGGAGTCATTCGTGGCAGCCTGAGAAGCACTGGCTAGAGGTAAACCCAGTCTCAGCTCCTGCATTTTTAAAAAACATCGTGTCTTCTCACTTTCTATTCAGTAGGTTCTTATCATGGTGGGAAAGATGCTGCTCTTTTTATATACCATTATGAAATTTTCAAATGGAACTCTTAATATTTTTATATTTAATGCTACCTAGATTTCTATCAGATTTGATGTTTTGAGAGTAATGTTTTATTTACCTAGATTCTCATTGAAAGTGCAATATTAATGGATGGACTGTTTGTTAGATGACATCTTGGGAAAATTCAAATCTATTCTGTTTATACCCAGAAAAGCAGAAGGTATCACATCTTCACTGGCTCTTGCATATACTCTGTCGAGGTGAGGCTGTTATTTTCACGAGAGACAGCTGTGTCAGAATGGACAGGCATCTTAGTCCATTCTGGTTACTGTAAAAAATACTTTTGAATGTGTAGTTTACAAACAACAGAAGTTTATTTTTTATTCCCAGTCCTAGAGTCTGGGGAGTCCAAATCAAAGTGCGAACAGATTCAGTTTCTGGTGAGGGCTTTCTCCTTTATCGATGGTGCCTCCTTGCTATGTCCTTCCGCAGCAGTAGGAAAAAAGAGCTAACAAGCCCCTTTCAAGCCTCTTCTATAAGGGCACTAACCCCATTTGTGAGGGGTCCACCCTCATGACTTAAATCCCTCCTAAAATCTCCACCTCCAAATACCATCACCTTGGGGATTAGGATTTCAACATATGGCTTTTGAGGCAACATATACATTCAGGCCATAACAATAGGTTGCAAATAAGAGTCTAAGTTTGGAATACTAACATCAGTCTTCCTCCTTATACCTGTGTGACCTTGTGGTAATACATTCTCCCCAATTTTCCAAGATTTGGTGAAGATGGAATGATATGGTGAATAAAAAAAATACTGAAAAAATGAGATATAAAGGTGTATTATTTTAACTGTGTAATCTGTAATTACATAGGAAAATAACTGGTAGTAAGTAAAATCTATGGATTATGCAGAGTTATACGTGAATAATTTAAGCTCTGTGATAGATTTCATACATTTTGTTCATCACTGTATCTCAGAATCTAAGAATTCCCTGCATATAGTACGTATTCCTAAAAGGAACAAATTAAAAATTATGAATAAATGAGTTTTTTTAGTTATAATCTCCTTCTTTTGCAAACATTTATTGAAGGCAATTAGCATGTGGATTTCCGTAGCGAGAAAGAAATGATAGCAAAGGAAAGAGAACACTTGAACGTGACAGGCTGGACGCCTCAGAGTGCTAGTTGTATTATATGGTTTATCTCAAATGATCAGTTATCTCTTCAACATCATGGTTGAACACTTCTTTCTCAGACTTAAGAAAATACAGTGAAGCATGCATCTTAGGTACCCCCCACCCCCAAATTATTCAACATTTCCTTTACAACATTTCCTGTACCACATTAAAGCAAAGCCAAATCAACAATTTTGTTTAAACTAGTAACTTGAACACAAAAAGTCCTGTATCTTGACCATTTGATAATAGCTACTCCCTGAGCTTCTTGAGCTGGGAGAGAGGGGAGGACCTTGCACACACAATAGTCAGATTGGCTGGTGGGTGAGCCATCAAAGCCCTGGGGTCTGGAGATCCCGGACTCAGAGCTCAGACTCTGGTTGTTGCTTATAGCCAAGTGGCAGAGAACTTGGGCTTTTTACACAGCCGCCCTTCTTGCTACCCCCAATCTGTCAACATGATAAACAGCAGCACCTGACCTTTGAAGCAGGCGATGCCCAGCTCTGTTCAGCACACACCTGGGGCCCTTTCTCAAATTGAAGTGGTGATACCTACGTGTACAGGGGACATTCACCGATCATTTGTCAGTAAATATGAATAAGTTAAAATAATTAAAAAGACATGTCATTAAAAGTAGTAGCAAGAACTGCCTTAATACTATTATATATATGAGATTAAAATAATGCCCTAGAACTTCATTTCACACATGTTGGGGGTTTTTACCAGCATTCTCCTGATATCTTAAAAAGTGTTTTTTCTTGAATATAAACCTTTCGACAATGACTTTCCTTACAATCACTATACATTTTTATTTTAAATATCAGGGTTTTTGAAATTAGTGTGGCAATTTTCTTCATGGGTTGCCCTTTACGAAAACAGTTCTTTATCCTTGCATCACAAAACAAATCTCTTCTCTTCGCTTCTTTTCCCTTCCCTCTTCTTTCTCTCTCTTTTTCTTTCCTGTCTGATTTATTTCTTCCCTCGAAGATTGATTACAATGGTCCCCTGGCCTAGTTCTCTGGCAAACTCTACGTCCCTGAATGGGTTCAGGATTCTGCTTAGAGAATCTGGGGTTATACTGAATAGAGTCAAGCCATCATTTTTAATTTTGGCCACATCACTGGCCTCAATTTTCAAAACCCAGCTACTGTGTCAGTTTTAAGGTTTTAAAAATTTACTCCTGATGCTTACACAGCGTGGCTCCAGAATATCAGATTCTTTTTAAAATCCTTTCTTCAATAAAAGGAACTTCTTTTCATTGGCTTCAGAAGATCCCTCCCTCCACCCCCGAAAAGATCTGCATTCCTTAAACAGCAGAACATCTTGATATTTCCTCCTAAATGGTGAGCAGGGAGCAGTTACATGGAATGGAACACAGCATATTTCTGAGTGTAGAGAGAAAGCCAACCCTAACCCTCTCTGCTTGACTAAATGATTATTATTTCATAAGCTCTTTGCTTATAAGGTTTAAAGCTGTTCTTTAAGATCACTCTGAAGAATACAAATAAACATAAATTATATCAGCCTGTACCATTCATTCGACCCATAATTCAATAGATATTTGTCGAGGGTCATTGTGGCCAAATGAAAGTGACATGTCCAACTAGACATGTCCCTTTACTTATGAGGGCACAAATAAGAAAGAGGGCAATTATTGTATAATGTGATAAGTGCAGTGGGAACACCCATAAGCAGAAACTCACCCAGATTGGGGCATCACAGAAATCCTCCTACAGCACCAGTGGTGTGTTAAAACTGGCTCTTTTTGGCTCAGGAGACCGTTTATTGAGTTTTTTGCAAGCCAGTTGTTAAACACAATGCTTATTAAAAGTTAAGTTAAAAGATCTTGCAACTATATAAGTTATATTAGAAACAAAGGTAATTTATACTAACAACTCATTCCTCCCTAATTATTTTATTATTATTTATCCTTTTAAGATTATTCAGGTCAATTGTATCTGTAAGGAGGAAATATTATGTCATGTTGATAGCTTAAAATCAGCCACAGTGGGGGTACTTATACCACAGAAATTGGCAAAGACTACAAACTAGCATGTTGCTCCCAGGGATATGGCCCCTTTACATGTTTAAATATAGGCTGGTTGAGGCAATGACTCTATCAGGATCAACCCAGATCATGTATCCCTGGGTAGAAGGGAAGTGCTAGGAGCTGGGGAATAAGTAGGTGTATTTGTGAGACTGGGCAAGGGCCACAGAATTCCTCTAACACAGTAATGCACTTCCCATGGTTCTATGGAAGTTCTCTTCTTAAAGACGGGAAGAAATTGGAAGGAGACTTTTTCTCGGGAGACCAGGATAGCGTCTTACTGTGTTCCTAAGAACACACTGAGTGCTAAAAGGGAATTGAGTTTTAATCACTTATCCTTGAGTAGCTACATTAAATGTAATCTTCTCATCTTTTGCCCCGAAGTTACAGAGAAAGAAAACCTTAAGCTAAATCTCCAAAGATTAGAGATAATCAGGAGTTTTTCTTTATCATCAAAAGGAGACAAAAATTATCCCTTTTTAAATAGAAGGAAAGTAAAAACTAGTTTGCTTTGAATGCACTGCCTATAAATGCATCACAAGCATTTTTCTCAAATTTTCATTTTACTTTATAAAAAAGTGTCATATTTCCCTCCCACCCTGCCACGGTTTCTAGGATCTGACAAGCTGGCCCTGTTATCAGTAAGGTTACAAACTGGAATAGAATAGACTGTGATTTCATGGAAAGTAGTGAAGACATAAAAGAATAAATAATACTTCAAGGCTATTGGTGCCTTTGTTTTGTTTTGTTTTGTTTTGTTTTTTTAGTGGAATGTTGTAAGAAAGAACTGATGGGTCATGGGTCGAATACAAATTTAATTTAAATAAAACAGAAAATATTCTGAAGCTAGATATCATTTGAAACACGTTCTTTTCCTATAAAAGCAAAATGAAGGAAGAAGTAGAAATAGCACTTAAAGCTTTAAAAACAGCCATTTGCTTTTCCATTTTATTTAAATTTTCCTTCGTACTTTTGTGCTTTTAATTATTATAGGTACACATAGTTGTACGTCTTTCTAGGGTCCGTGTGACATTTGATACCGGCATACAAGGTGGATTAACAGACGAGGGCGACTGGGGTGTCCAGCCCCTCCTGCATTTAACATTTGCTTTTTTTCCCCGAGATCAGGCAGAGGGGACTAAGTCACCAGTTCATAGAGCAGACCGATTTTTCCCCTCAATCTAAGAATGATGTAATATTGGGCAGAGGCCACTGAAATTCCTCTAAAACTCTTTGTTGTGGTGGTGTTGGTTTGGCCACCAGGCACAGACCAGTGTCCGGCTGCTGACAGTTTCGGGCCACTCCCCTCTTCCCTGGAGCCTCCTCTCTTCTAAACGCTTTGTTTGCTAGAAATTTCTTTCAGATCCATCTTTCTCTCTAGGTAATTCCCTGCCATCAAAAATAACACCATACAAGGGTGGGTGAGTTTCAATGCAGGGGTGTGGATATCAAATCTGCTCTTCTGATCTCAGATGTTAAAAACAAGCCCACCTACGGTTGCCGGGGAGGCAGGACCATAGAATCAATGTGCTTTAGAATTTGGGTATCCCAGATGTTTTTAATAATAGCAATTAAGCTGCGTAACTTTTACGAGTGCTTTTGATGTGACACAGTCTATGCTAAGCATTTTACATGGATTATTTCATTGTACCCTCAAACAACCCTATGAGCAGGTACTACAGAGTCCTTATTTTTAAAGTGAGTTAATTGAGTTTAGACAGGTAAATAATTTGCTCCAAATCACACAACTCACAACAAGATCAAAGGTCGGCCTGTGATATAAATCTGACCCGGTGACCGCAATGTCACTGTCTAGTCTAAAGAATCCTAGACAGACTCCAAGGACATTTTAAGGTATTTTCTATTCCATTTTGTGAAAGCCTCTCTGGCATTGTCTTGCATGTTTTGAATTCAACAAAGCAAAATGTGAAGTTTCTTTCTTTAGTGTGTAAAATAACTTGTTAGGGAGATTCTCTGTAGCACCGAGGACAAGATGCCACTCTTGTTCTCACATAATTTATAATCCTGGGCAGAAGAAGGTAATTAAAAAGAACCGTAATGTTAATACAAGGTAGAATATGCTTCTGCCTGAATAAGGACACATATAATATAGGGGTTTGAAGGAAAAAAAAAGATACATGTTACTGCAATAAAAATAAACTTACTTGAACTAAATTTGGAATAATGCCTCGTCTGAGAGAAGATATTTTCTCCATCTGAATTCCTATGATATTATTTATCTCTGAATATTTTGAAGGAAAAAGATACAGAGAAAAGAAACAGATCTGGATGCTGGAAAATTAGCCTGTAAATTTAGCAAAGAGATAATGTTCATAAAATTGTAAACTGTTAGAGTTGGCAGGGAACGTTTTTCAGATGAGGAAACTAAGATCCAACAGGTAGAGACAAATGATCACATTCTCTTTTCTGTTCTCTTAAGGTTTTTTTTTCTTTTTTTTTTTAATCTTCATGTGAGCTGCAGATTTAAGGAGAATTGTCTGGAGAAAATTAAGTACCGAAGGCCGTCCTCCTCTGTGATGGGTTCTATCCTCGCCTGCAGTATTAATTGAATGGATGGTTTCAATTGGAATTTAATAAGTCTTCCTTCTTAATTTAGATTATATCTGAAAAACCAATCTTTTCCTACATTAGGTTTGAAATTATTCCTAATATAGTTAAATGAGATCCAGTAAGATCAGTTTCATCTTCCCTGATAGGATAGGAAGGAGATTATCAACACTTCTGAAATTCAAAGGCAAGTTCGCTCTCTCTCTCTCTCTCTCTCTCTCTCCCCCCTTGGGGAATTAAACCTGCAAAGTTCTGAACTGCTTTCCTGTCTTTGATGACAGCTGTGAAGTTGGTGAATGTAACACACTTGTTGGGGCTTGAAGAACTAGCCACTCATGTTTTTATCAACAGGTACCCTGCAGTAGTTTGCAGGTCGTAGTCCTCCCCTACATGGCTGGTTCCTCCAGTGCTGAAATACATCTCAGCCCGGTGGGAAGATACTGCAGAGACAGTGTGGCATGCTGGGAAATCTTCTTTGGATCAGAAATATCTGTGCTCCAATCCCAGCTCTGTCACTTTGTTGTATGACCTCAGGTTGGCTACTTCATCTCTACACTTAACATGCATAACTGATATAATAATAAAACAAACACTTTACAAGATTGTGGTGAGGATTAGAAAGAAAGAAAGAAAGAAAGAAGGAAACGAAAGAGAGAGAGGAGGAGGAAGGGGGGAGGGAGGGAAAGAAAGAAGGGAGGGAGGGAAGGAGGGAGGGAAGGAGGGAGGGAGGGAAGGAAGGAAGGAAAGAAGGAGGGAGGGAAGGAAGGAGGGAGGGAGGGAAGGAGGGAGGGAGGGAGAGAAGGAGGGAGGGAGGGAAGGAAGGAAGGAGGGAGGGAGGGAGGGAAGGAAGGAAGAGAATGACAAAGACCAAGGCCTCTGGCCTCTTTCTCGACAATATTTCTCATGCCTGGAACTCAGTACAGTATTTGTTGAACAGATGTATAGTTGTTCCACAACTGGTAGCCATAGTTGTCACTGCTATTAGGCGATTCTTTGCTCAAAAAGAACCAAGACAAGCTTTAATTGCTATTGTCCCCAGTCTTTAAAAATGTGTGTGTGTGTGTGTGTGTCTATGTGTGTGTATAGGTAATATTTATAGTACAAAGGGTATCCAAGTCCAGAGTTTGAAATGAGTGCCATAATATTATTACCAAAATATCATAACTTGGTTACATAACTCAGTATAGCCAGGGTGTTCCAAAGGTCACCATAAATAGGAAAAATTAACTTATAATTTACATTTTTAATATTTTTTATATTTGTATACTAACACACAGAGAAATATTTTATAAATATTTTATAAAATTTTGTAATGAATATTTTAAAAATACTTAAGGTCTATTTAGCTATAATTTCCCATTTTCCCTATGTATGTATGCATGAATGGTGACCTTTGGGGCACTCTCTGTTTTTTAAAAGAAATTTCAATGTGCTTCACCCCCAATAGCTTCCCTGTGGGCTAAGTAAGAGAGAAAAAGGAATCTGACAATACCTATAAAAGCAGATCTGAGACAAGATTGGAGTATGAACATACATGTGAGAATAAATCTTTTCATTAGTCTGTAAATCCCACAAATTCATGATTTCATTTATTAGGCAGAAAGAGATTAGCTGTTCCTTCCTGTACATATGATAAGAGCATTTGGGGAAAAGAATTTCATAATTGGGAAAAGGAGTTTCGTATCTGAAACAGGGGAGCGTTCATCTTTGGCCTTTAGATACAGAGGGGAGAAAAAAGAATGCTACAACTTGTACTAGGACAACTCCAGGAAGGTATGGAAGCAATGAATGATCAGGCTGGATAAAAGAAATATTTAATTGGAATTTCTCCTGCTGGGAAGTGCTGGTTGTAATTAGGTGACTCTTGCTTAAAAAACTGACCTTGGGGTTATGAAGGGAATCAGATAGGAAGACAGACAGCTTACGTCCTCCTGCCTTTGTCTCCCCTTTTCCCTTACCTTTTCATGTAGGTTTTACCAAAGGTAGTGACCTTTCCCCGAATACTTCTTCCATTCAGCAAAGCTTTGCTGCACTCTTCCCTCGTGTGAGACTCATTTGGGAGGCTCCTCCATCCTTACAGAGTGGCCATCAGCACCGTGGGCTTTGGAATCAGACCCTTCTGCCCTTTGCAGCAGGAGACCTTGGTAAGTTACTTGAATTTTCTAAGTCTTGGGTTTTTTATGTCATCACATGCATTATTATAAATATTACATAAGCCACGTAAATCACTTAGTACAGTCCCTGACAATATGAGAGGCAGGGAGACGAGTGGGCAGTAACTATGTTTTTAAGTTTTGTTACTTTTTTGAAAGAAGCTGTGGGAATGACTTCCAAGACTAACTGCTTTAGCAAAGGAAATGATTTTCAAAGGAGAAGTTGTCCATCGTGTCCTGGAGTAAGAAGTCATTTTAACTTGTAAGCTTTACAATTTTCAGGATGTTTGGCCCTCAGTTATAGCTTCTGGCCTTGCTTGAGAAACTCGTCTATTTCTGGTTCTTCCAGTACTAGCCCAGCCTCAGTCTAGAAATCCAGAACTTTCAATTTGATGAGACTATTCATCAACAGTTTCCAAAGGGTCCTTTAGGAAAGATAAATCCAACCCTCCAGCTCTTAACCAGAGTGTAGATTTTAGACTGTAGACCATGCAGAATTCCAAGCATGTAGATTATACAGAAAATGAAACTACATGTTTCTAAATTTAAAAGAAAATTTCATTCCCTTGATGAAATAACACCTCTTCACAGAACATATCTGCTCCACCAGCAAATCCTGTTGGAGTTTCCTGCTAAATTTATGTAAATTCCAAGCACCTTTGCCTCTCCACCACGTTAAAAGCTGGCTGGTCCTTTCCCAACACCATGTTCCATCCAGATTCCTGGCCTCTTTCCTGAAGAGCCTGGCTGCTTCCTTCCCTTCACCTTCTCTTCTCTGTGTTGAGACTACCAGATACATTATTTTGTTTCTAGCCCATTGGACTTTTTTTTGTTTTTTGTTTGTAGAGACAGAGCCTTACTTTATCGCCCTCAGTAGAGTGCCGAGGCGTCACACAGCTCACAGCAACCTCCAACTCCTGGGCTTAGGTGATTCTCTTTCCTCAGCCTCCTGAGTAGCTGGGACTACAGGTGCCCGCTACAACACCCAGCTATTTTTTTGTTTTGTTTGGCTAGGGTCAGGTTTGAACCCGCCACCCTCAGTATGTGGGGCCAGCACCCTACTCGCTGAGCCACACACACCGTACTATCATTTCATGATCCTTTATACTGTATCCCCTCATATGAATCTGCTCTTTTTATGTACACTGTATTATTCCTGGTCTAGATTTTAACATTTCTTACAAAGAAATGTGTCATCTTAAAGTATGTTCTTTATTAACGGCAATACTATTACAATGTAGTTGGACAAACTCCACAAAAATGTCTCATCCAAATTCCAGTAACGAAGAGTCCATCAGTCCCCTAGAAGAATTTTTAATAGAATATTTGACTTGAACTATATTTAACAATAAAACATTTCCTACTTAAAAATCACTAAGAGTAGATTTAAGTGTTCTTGCCACAAAAAAGTTAAGTAGGTGACATATGATGCATTGTGTTAATTAACTTGATTTAATCATTCCACAATGTCCATACAAGTTCAAAACATTATGTTGTATACCATACATATATGTAATTCTGATCTGTTGACTTAAAATAATTTTTTTTTTTTTTTTGGGCCGGGGCCGGGTTTCAACCCTCCACCTCCAGTATATGGGGCCAGCGCCCTTCCTTTGAGCCACAGGTGCTGCCTGATTTAAAATAAATTTTAAAAAAGAAAATAGTGAATTCATTTTTTGAAACGAAAACATCAGAGGTGGAGGAAGCTATGCAAATCTTCAAGGACCTGACGCTAAACCAGTAAGCAGAGGAGTAAGTAGCGTGAGGTAAGATTGCAGGTTGTTGGGGGCCAGAGGCAGGACTGAAGGTGGATGTGGGCAGAGGCAGGATTGCAGGTCGTTGGGGGCCAGAGGCAGGATTGCAAGTGGATGGGGCCAGATGAGGCGAGACCTTGAGGTGGCTTAGGCTCCATTCTATGTGTAATAGAGACCCCGAAAGACAAAGGGGGCACATTATATTGCTTATGTTTTAGTAACACTTTGGTTATGGGATGAAGGATGGATCTGAAGGGGTTCAAGAGTGGAAGCCAGGAGACCAATTAGGAAGCTGTTGCCTTTAGAGCGGAGGTCTCCAGCTCCAAGGCTGCAGATGGGCGCTGGTTCACATAGGAGCAGGTGAGCAGCAGGGAGCTTCATCTGTATTTACAGCTGCTCCCAGGGGCTCTGCCTCCTGTCAGATCAGTGGTGGCCTTGGATTCTCAGAGGAGAGCAAACCCTTCTGTAAACTGTGCATGCAAAGGATCTAGGTTGCACGCTCCTTATGAGAATCTAACCTTATGATCTGAGGTGGAGCTGAGGACATAGGCAACACACTTTAGGTGCCACTCGCGTCACCCCCAGATGGGACTGTCTATTTGCAGGGGAACAAGCTCAGGGGGCCTGTTTGAGTCTGCATTATGGTAAGATGTATAATTATTTCATCATGTGTTACACTGTAATAATGAGATAAATGAAGTACACAGTAAATGTAATGGGCTTGAACCATCCCCAAACACCCCCCCCTTTTATGGAAACTCCAACCCCTGTCCGTGGAGCTATTATCTTCCATGAAACGAGTCCATAGTGCCAAAAAGTTTGGAGATCACTACTTTAGGGAAACTAAAGTTCTTTGGGAAAAACATATCATAAATGCTGGAAACCTCCTATCAAAATATGCCTACGCACTGGGGGAGGAGAAGCTTCTTTATATCACCGGGTACTGTCTAACATGATGTCCTGTTTATTAATTTACACAATTGTGTATCTGCTCAGCATCTGTCTCTCCTATTAGAAAGTAAGCTTTATGACGGTAGGAACCATGCCTAGTTCATTGCTGTATCTCAGGTACAGAACAGTCCCTGCCATGTGGGTTCTCTGTAAATATTCACTGAATGAATGGATAGCAAATAAAAGACTACTTGACTTGAACTTGGATGCACACACACACCAGTGGAAACAAACACCTACTTCTAAGAAGTAGCCATGGTTTCAAACCACAGATACTTTTGTCCACATGTTTTTCCTGCCCTGTTCTCCAGAGTTCTTTTGAACATTAGCAACTTTAGCACCTGGTTACTCAAGCACTGCTGGGATATTTGGCCTCTCAAAACAACATTAATTGGTTTTCAGGCAATAGATTTGAGAGGAATAGATGATTGCTATTTTTTCACAGGAAAGAAAATGGCCTTTCGTGGAAACCCCACGTGTGCTATTTCCCCAACAGGTGACGGTAATTTGGAGCATCCTCCTTCACACAGGCTACCCTAAGCTCATTAAAAGCCAGAAATAGGCCTAGCAAACTCTGGACTCATCCATCTCCCGGAGAGAGAAAGGGACCCAGGCCAGATTCTTTCTTACCCTAATGCCTGCCTGCCTGCCAGTTCACTACGAAAAGCCCAAATTAGTTTGATCCATGCTTAGCCTAGGAGGAGCACACAGGTCTTTCTGCCTTGCGGATGTTTTCCACACCGTCCATTCCCTCCCCTTTCATTATACACACACACACACACACACACACACACACACACACACACATATATTTTGGTAGTTTCTGGCAGGGGCTGGGTTTGAAACTGCCACCTCCAGTATATGGGGCCGGTGTGGTGCCCCACTCCTTTGAGCCACAGGCCCCGCTCCCCTTTCATTATATTTGAAATCTTTTTCACAAATGATTTGAAACATTGAAGAAGGCCAGTCATGCAACTCTTTGCCTGATACATTTTAGTGCAACTGACTTTCAGTTAAAATGCAATCACCAGTCACCAGCTTTAAGGACTGATAGAGATTTGGTTAGTGTTTCGAGACAAGGAGACCAGAAAAGAGAATAGAAGGGCATCGTGCAGCAGTTGCGCACTCATCCTGCAGTGTGGGAGAGAAAAGCCCCCCTGCAAACTTCTCAGTCTTGTTGAGGGCGGGTCCTGTTTCTCTTCAGCTGGGCGGAGACAAGCAGAACTTGTGCACCTGGCATTTGTGTTCTGCAGCTGCACACCCAGGAGCTCTGTCTCACGTGATTTATGAAAATGTGCTACTTTTTTCTTTTTAATGTATGCTTGACTTTGTACAAGGAGCGTTTTCCCCTGAAGATTCCTTAATGCAGGTTACACTGTAGTTTTAAACGGGAGTCAGATGGGATGTTTAATTATTTACAATTTAAACTATAGAACACGTGCCTGGTCTGCACAGCTGAAGATATAATTAGAAGTTACTAGAGAGGGAACAGGGTGAGGGTGTGCAGAAATTTCAAACATGAGAAAGAAAATTCCCACCAAATTGTTCACAACTGGGATTAGTCAACGTACTTGGGGCTCTCTGAAACTTTCTGGCAGCCCATAATTTTTTCATGATTAAATAGTCGTGAGCTCAAAAAATTGCTTCCCTTCTCGATTCCATTTTGTGAGGCATTTTTAATGAAGTAGCAAATCTGTGGGTCAACAAGAAAAGCTGGCCGACAGTGTATTAGAATTTATAATCCCAGCCGACATAGCTAGTTACTTTGTTTGTAGGTTACTGCACCCATATTCTGTATGTGTTGGCAGATACATTACTAATGCAAATACCTTTGCAGACACCTGCATGCTGTTTTCTTGCATGTTCATAATGGCTTCAGAAATCTTGACATCTATGGGGTCCATGACCGACTCAATGTTGAATGGCCCCTCCAGTCGCTCTGCCACCAAGAGCATTGCATCTGTTGAAATACAGGAACATGATTTATTGGTCATTTGGGAGCTCCCGGTTCTTAATTAGTGTGTAAACATTTTCAAAACAAGTTGATGAAAAACTGCGTTCACATTTTTTTTATTTGCTTTTATGTAGTCCAAAATGAAATAGATGACTTCTTCTTAAAATCATAATTTCCTTGGAAGTTTCAAAATCAGTTGACACGTATAGAACCAGGTCTGAAAATAAGAAAATTAGTCCATATGCAGAGAATTGAACATATCCAATTATTTTACAAGAAATAAGAACAAGATTAGGTCCAAGATCAACCACATTTAGAAAATGGGGTCTGGCTGCTCTTCTTCTGGAGTTTAGGGGAAACTGAGAATCTTAGAGAAGAAATGCTGATTTGTGAATTTGGATGTATGAATGTCATGACCTAACTCAAACATATTTATCTGTGCGAAACCCTTCTGGATCTCCCAAGAAAAACAGGCCTGCATTGTTGTAGGCTACCACTCTACCTAGCACGTTCTTATAGTTTTGAACTTTAACACCCCTTGGGGGACATGGGAGCGTCTGGTACTTAGGTCTGAGTTTTGCACATTCAGACCTATTAAGCCACCCATCACATCATGAACTCTCAAAAACAAAATTATACTGAACTGAATTGAGTATTGCTGGGGGAGATTCAGTTTTCTGCTGAAGATGTCAGCTCTACTGAAAGTGTGAAAACTGTTGTGGCCTGGGCAGAAAGGGCAGGTGTTTGGATCGGATCCTGAGGACTTAATGCGAGTCACAGTTTAAAATTATGGGTCAAAAACATCTCTGAGGTTCTCTTACTTCTTTATTTAAATGAAAACACTCTCTCCTCTAGCAAGAATTTCCTTTCTATAGGTAAGCCAAGAAGCTGTTTGATTTGTATCAAAAAGTAAGATTCTCCTTTGTGATTTCAGCCTTTCTGTTCCAGGCTTCTTGCTGGTGCTGTCCCTGTGGGCTTCTGGGTCCTCAAACTCCTCTCTCCCAACCATGATAAATGTGCTCACAGGTAACCTTCTCCTGGGCCTTGGAAAAGGCAATCCTGTTGTGGCCTGTTAAACACGGAAGTACATGGTTACACTTACCCAAATTGCTCGCCTCTATATTTCTGTCCTTTGTTTCAATTCCTTGTTATAGAAACTGATTTCGAATGATCAATTTGTTGGATATATATATCTATGTTTATAGATATATATGTAGTATAGTATTTATATATATACATATATATATATTTAATTTAGATTACCAGTTAAAATATGTTACTTTAAGTTGTTTGTTACCCAGTTTAGGCTATTACTAATTATTTTTTTTAAAAATCACAATATAAATAAAAATATTTCACTACATACAATTAGATTCTCCTTAAAAGACTCAAAAGCCAATATAAATTGGCTTAAAACCCTCAAGATCATCATTAAGAGAAGTAGTGTGCATATAGCTAACCATATGGTATTATTTACTAAAAATTTTAATGTTATATGATTTTTAATAATAATAATAAAAGGAACAATGACTATTGTGCTGATTAACTTCAGAGGTTATTATCATTATTATTATTATTTTGAGACAGAGTCTCACTTTGTCACCCTCTGTAGAGTGCAGTGGAGTCATAGCTCACAGCAATCTCAGACTCTTGGGTTCAAGTGATTCTCAGCCTCCTGAGTTGCTGAGACTACAGGTACCCACCACAGCACCCATCTATTTTTTTTTTTTATTTTTATTTTTGAGACAGAGTCTCACTTTGTCACCCTTGGTAGAATGCTGTGGTGTCACAGCTCACAGCAACCTCTAACTCTTTCGCTTAAGCTATTCTCTTGCCTCAGCCTTCCGAGTAGCAGGGACTACAGGCACCTGCCACAATGCCCAGCTATTTTTTTTGTTGCAGTTGTTATTGTTGTTTAGCAGGCCCTGGCCAGGTTCGAACCCGCCTGCCTTGATGTATGTGGCTGGCACCCTACTCACTGAGCTATGGGCGCCACCAGCTATTTTTTTTTGTTTTTAAGACGTGGTCTCACTTTGGCTCAGGCTGGTCTCAAACTCCTGAGCTCCAGCAATCTACCCACCTCGGCCTCCCAGAGTGTAGGATTACAGACCTGAGCCACTCCGCCCGGCCTCTAGAAGTTATTATTAATCTAAATATCTGTTGATAAATCATCAAATAGTATGAATGTACACAAATAAATTATAACACTATGTTTCTTTTACCAAAAAACCCATACATTTTTCAAATTCTTGGAAAAGCTTAGATAACATTGTGTGTGAGATCTAAGGATGAAGTATGTGGATATGCTGATGATAGTTACACATGGCCTTCTGTTCAGAATGGGAGGAGGGCTGACACAGGGATAGATAGGCTGGGCTTGGGGGCTTGTATTTTTCCTATTACAAAGTTGTTTGTGAAAATAAATTGGTCATTTGCTAGATAATCCTACACACAGATAACTCATATATAGATGTCCACAAGTAGAAAAAAAATTTAAAACAAAAGACACGTATTCATAGGAGATACTCATCCCCATTTTTGTTCTAAATATGCATAACATGAAAGGAAAAGCAACTTTTTAGAAAACTTTCCAGCATTTTTTACTTCCACTGTAAAGGGTCCCGGTTGTAGCAAATGCCCTTCAAGGTCAAGTTCAGACACATTATGAGGTGAGAAAGAAGCAGTGGATGATTAGAGCTGTTTAGCCCTGGGACTTGGAACTGGCCTGGGAGCAAATGGCAGGTCTTTCTTGGCCCTAGGCCTGGGATATGCAGATCTATTGAGCAACCACGTCATCCCTCCTTGACCTGTTTGCTTCCCACCTGCTGGGCAAGCCTGTCACAAGTCAAGCTCCCTGGGCTTAGGAGAACCTTCCTTCTACTCTGGGGCTGAGAAAAAAACTTGACTTAGGACACATCAGCTTCTCTTTCATCCAAAAGTGAAGAAAATAGAAAATAATTTTGTGACATCAATGCAGTAGTTGCTAGGTTTCTTTGAAACCAGTTAAGTCACAACAGATCTATAGCCTACTCCAGAGGCTGCCATCCTAGTTGGTCTTAATTATCTCTGTGCCATTTATATTTTGAAATATTTGGAACATTTTAAACTCTTTTCTTGGAGCTGTTATGTCTTCCCAATGAGGCCAGAACAGTTATAGTATGTCAGCAAATGATCAGCTGATCATTTCTGTATACATCTCCTGTGTCACCCAGGTTTTGTTTCTCTTTAAACAAGACTGTTGCCTTGCTCAAGCAGTACACGTCATTTTTGTTTCCAAATAGAGAATAAAATCTAGATGAACTAGAAATTACTAAATCTCAGCATATGATACTGATGTTCACAGAGAGACTCTGACTCTGTGTTAGCGTGGGGATAGTGTGTGGCAGCTTTGCCAGAAGTGCCCATCTGAAGGCAAGGAGCCTGGATAGATGCAGGTAAAGCTGTGCCTCTGGGCCAAGGCATTCTGTTCTCATAAGCTTGGATTGTGAGGAATGAGGGCTGTGGATTCTGGTGCTTTGGTTTCAATATGGCCCCCAAAGCCCTGCTTAAATGGCTGGGAGATCAGGTACATAGTATGAGCCACTTAATTCACAAAGTCCCATTTCTTCACTTCCTGAAATAGACATTATTACAGTATCTATCTTATGGTTGTGGTATGAGTAATGAAATGACATAGTCCTTATAAAGTTATATGCACAATGCCTGGAATATAATTACCTCTTAACAAAGTTTAGTTTTGATAAGTCACCACTTCCAAGCATTGTAAACATGGAAAGGAGAGGACCAATTTGCATGATATTTTAGTAGAAATATTGACAGCAATTGATGTGAGGAGTAAGGGAGTAAAAGGTTCATGGATGACTTTAGATGTGTAGCTGGTGCTCTTTGGTATATCAAATAATATACTGATGGATGAGTTCATTACTAAGAGATAGGAAACTGCATTATTTTTTCATGACATGTTCCTTTGTCAATTACAGATTATTATAAAGTGTTTAACATACTTCCCATTGAGAAGTGTGGTTTATGTTCTGTCCCCTTGAATCTGGGTTGGCTCCATGACTGCTCTGACTAATGGCTTACAGTGGAAGTGACAGTTGGTTTTCAGAGCCAGTATTTAAGAGACTACTGCTTCCACTTTTTGTCTCTTGCAAGACTTTACTCTGACATCACAGTGCTGGAAAAGCCATGTGTGGGGACGCCAGGTGACAGCACCAGTTGGGCCCAGATTTCTAGTCACCACTGCCAAAGTGCCACATATCTTAGCAAAGCTGTCTTGGATGTTCCAGGCCAGTCCATCTACTAGATGACTGCCACCTAGTGGTCCTATTCAACATCACATGGAGCAGAAGAAGCAACCAGCTGAGCCTTGTCTGAATTCATGATCCACAGTACTCTGATTTATAGTTGTATGGTAATTATTTTAAGCTGCTAACTCTGGGTATAATTTATTTGGTAGTAATAACAAATGGGAGCAGCTATAGGACAATATTTATAAAATACTCAGATAATTTTTCTCTCTTTGTCAGGACCCAAATATTCAGATTACTAGTTAATTAATATTAAAATAACTTAGCATTTACAATGTCCCTCTGAAAACAAACACTGGGAAAGTCAAGACAAAATAAATTATTACCTTGAAGGGAACAAACAAATACTTTAAATCTGCAGAGTAGGATGGTATACCAAAGGCATGCCAGCTACCCTGGGGCATGTCTCCCCTGGGATGTGTGTGAGAGAGAGAAGCTTAAAGAAGAAAATGATTCTGTATTTTTTTCCCCTATGTATTGACTTTATGAAGAGTGAAGTCTCTGTCATGCACTGCACTGAAAACTGTCTTACTGCTGTTTTCAGTAAGGGAATGCTTAAGTGTTGATAATAGGTGTTAAGTGTGATTTCATTATGATCATGTATGTATTTTTAACTTATTTCCTAAGAGCAGGAGAAGCAAAATTACAAATTATTTTGCTGAGGTTCTGCGCCTGTAGCTCAGTGAGTGGAGCGCTGGTCACATACACTGAGGCTGGCGGGTTTGAGCTTGGTTGGAGCCTACTGAACAACAATAGCAACTGCAAACAAAAAATAACTGGGTGTTGGGGTGGGTGCCGACAGTTCCAGCTACTCAGGACGCTGAGGCAGGAAGGTCACTTAAGCCCAAGAGTTTGAGGTTGCTCTGAGCTGTGACGCCATGGTATTCAACAGAGGGTGACGTGGTGAGACTCAGTCTCAAAAACAAAAACAAAAACAAAAACAAATTATTTTGCTGAATGGCACTTTCTTTAACCTGGAGGCTAATGATTTTGAAAATGTGTTAGAGAAAGCAAGAAGAGAAAGTCTATCTTTTCAAATGAGAGATTAAGATTTTCCTAAGTAATTATAGTGTAGAAAAAAAAACTTAAAAAAAAATTCAATTCAAATAAGGAAGTTAAACTTAATTTAATAACTATTTGTTATGAGCCAAAGAATGTCACTGTGCCACTATGAACTGCTGTGGGTACAGAAGGAGCACCCTTCACGGGATTTAGAATCTTTTTGAAGTAACATAGATGAAGCATATAAGTATTAATTTTTTTCCCTTCCTTTGAGAGAAATTTGAATTAAGATAATAACATATAATTTCAAAGTTCTCATTATGTTATCAAAATTTGTCCTTAATAATTTACTCTTTAGGAGCAAGATGGTGGCCAAGTAACAGCTTCCTTGCAACTGGGCACGGTGAGACTGGGGAGAAAAGACTTCAGGAATCTCTGGCTGGCAGGATCTGCCCAGAAACATCCTTATGGGGACACAGGGAGACAGCATGAGGTTTCTGGACTCCATGAGGGAGGCAAAAGTGGAGAACTGGCAAGTGGTTGTGTGTGTTTGTTCAGTCTAATCCTGCTGGCAGCTGTAAGTATAGCAGCAGTGAGTTTGCAAACTGGAAAGGCCTTATCTGTGAACTGTTTGGGTTTATTTGGACTTGGCACTCAGTTGAACTACCTTGGGAGAACTTGGGCAAGAGTGCGGAGGACTTTAAGTGTTGTCTAGGGCCCCAGACTGAGACTCCAAACTAGACGGAGCTAACAGTGTTTGGTTGTGGGCCGTGTGGAGCCACTGTGGGAGAACTGCCCTGGCAAGCTCCACCCTCAGTGTCGCAGAACAAGCATAGGGTAGCGAGTAATCTAGTGACTGCAGCCTAAGGGCAGGGACTGAGATGCCTTGCAGCTTTAGCCCTCAGGGACATAGAGTGAGACCAGTTTTGGCACACTGGGTAAGTAGATAGCCACTTAAGGAGTGATCCCAGCAACAAGTGCTTTCCTGGGAAAGCTTCTGCTTAGCCCAGGTTGGCAATTTAAAGTGCTTTCTAAGTGGACTGAGGAGAGATTTAGGCTCTCCACCCTGCAGGGTTTGAGAAATCATTAGAGGCCTCCAGTCTCTATTTCTTACAGCCATATCAGCATTGTGATTAACGTGTACTCCAGAAGATCACCTGTTGCCCAGACAATATTCAGCAAGATATATTGTTTTGTGTCATTTTGTTTTTAATTTCAACATTTTCCCTATAGATTTTTCTTTTCTTTTGTCTTTCTTTTCTTTCTTCCTTTTTTCTAGTTTAAATATAATTTTCCATTGTTGCCTTGTTCAACAGTTAGAACTTCATGTTTGCTAGTGTTTCTACCCCTATTATTTGGTTTTAGTGTTTCTACCCCTATTATTTTATTCTGTAAAGTTTTTGGTTTGCTTGTTTTCATTTGATTTATTACATTTTTGTCTTTCCTCTCTAGTTGGTGGAGTTGGGGTACTGTGTCCGAACAGGCTGGCAAAGAGCTGCTGACCTTAAAGCAACCTCTCAAACTGGCACCCCCAGAGGTTGGGGGTTCTTAACGTTGGGTCAAAGAACCCTACTGTATACCTATATTGCTCCTTTCTCCCTCTTTCTGTGCCTCTCTTCTTTTTTTCAATAGTCGTTTCTACCCATCCCCTCTCCTTTCTCCTTTTCTTTTCTTTCTTTTTTCTCTTCTTGCTCTTTAATATTCTCATCCTTCTGGTCCTGTACCAAAAGGACTCATCGAAACCCTAGCCCAGAGGCACAGCAAACTTAAAGAGCAGGAGGAAGTGAAAGGAAAATTAGGGCAAGGAAACAGATAAAAGAAATCACTCATGAGAAAGAATCAGCAGAAAACTGGCATCATGAAATACCAGTCCAGAGCAACCCCCAGAAGGGACTGTGAGGTAGATACAGCAGAGGATTCCACCTATAAGGAAATGTTAGAAATGACAGAAAGGGAATTTAGAGTATAGATCATGAAAACAATGAAGGAAATGAAGGAAACAATGAAGGAAACTGCTGATAAAAGTGGAAAATTAGCAAAAGGAAATAAAAAACAGAATCAAATAAGAAATGAACAATATGAAGAATATAAAAAGGATATAGCAAAGCTGAAGGAACTGAAGCTGTTAATTAGGGAACTTAAAGATACAATAGAAAGTATCAACAACAGATTGATATTCAGAAGAAAGAATCTCAGAGGTAGAGGACAAAGCTCTTGAGATAACTCAGATAGTTGAAGAGGCAGAAAAGAAGAGAGAGACAGCAGAATGTTCACTGACAGAATTATGGGACTTTAGGAAGCGTTCAAACATATTATTTATAGGTATCCCAGAAGGGGAAGAAGAATGCCCCAGAGGAATGGAAGCCATACTAGAAAATATTATAAATGAAAATTTCCCAAATATCACCAAAGATTCTGACACACTCCTTTCAGAGGGATATCGGACCCCAGGTCGCCTCAACCCTAACTAAGCTTCCCCAAGACACATTGTGGTGAGCCTGTCCAAAGTCAAGACAAAAGAAAAGATTCTTCAAGTTGCTGGGAGTAAATGCCAGTTGACCTACAGGGGCAAATCCATCATGGTGACTGAATACTTCTCTAATGAAGCTTTCCAAGCAAGAAGACAATTGTCATCTACCTTTAATTTACTTAAACAGAACAATCTCCAGCCCAGAATTCTATATCCTGCTAAGGTAAGCTTTAAAATTGACAGAGAAATCACATCATTTACTGATATATAAACATCGAGGAAATTCGCCACAACAAGACTAGCTCTACAGGAAATACTTCAACCTGTTCTACACACTGACCATCACAATGGATCAACAACAAAGTAAGAACTCAGAAATTAAAAGACAGAACCTAACTTCCACACTGATTCAAAAGATAAAGCTAAGCAATGGACTCTCACAAAATAAGATGAATAGAACACTACCACACTTATCAATTATCTCAATAAACATTAATAGCTTGAATTCCCCACTGAAGAGGCATAGATTGGCTGACTGGATTAAAAAACACAAGCCATCCATTTGCTGTCTGCAGGAAACACACCTAGCTTCAAAAGACACATTAAAACTCCAAGTTTAGGGCTGGAAGACAATTTTTCAGGCAAATGGAATTCAGAATAAAAGAGGAGTTGCAATCTTATTTTCAAATGCATTTGGATTTAAAGAGACTAAAGTCAAAAAAGACAAAGGTCACTTTATATTGGTCAAGGGAAAAATACAAAAAGAAGACGTTTCAATTCTAAATATTTATGCACCCAATTTAAATGCTCCTAGATTCTTGAAACAGACCTTACTCAGTCTGAGCAATATGATATCCTGGAATACCATAATAACAGGGGACTTTAACACTCCTCTCACAGACGTGGACAGATCCTCTAAACAGAAATTAAACAAGGATAGAAGGGACTTAAATGAGACCCTAGAACAACTGTGCTTGATAGATGCATATAGAACACTCCATCCCAAAGATAAAGAATATACTTCTCATTGGCCCATGGTACATTCTCCAAAACTGATCATATCCTAGGACACAAAACAAACCTCAACAGAATCAAAAGAATTGAAATTTTATCTTGTATTTTCTCAGACCACAAGGCACTAAAGGTGGAACTCAACTCCAACAAAAATGTTCAACTCCACACAAAGGCATGAAATTAAACAACCTTCTGTTGATTGACAGTTGGGTACAGGAAGAAATAAAACAGGAAATCATTAACTTCCTTAAGCATAACAACAATGAAGACACAAGCTACCAAAACTTGTGGGATACTGCAAAAGCAGTTCTGAGAGGAAAATTTATTGCTTTAGATGCCTACATTCAAAAAACAGAAAGAGAGTGCATCAACAAACTCACAAGCCATCTTATGGAATTGGAAAAAGAAGA
>CAUYRH010003523.1:0-10463 GCA_963574655.1 Perodicticus potto
GCAAGAGTGAGATCCTGCCTCTAAAAATAGCCAGGCATTGTGGCAGGTGCCTGTAGTCCCAGCTACTTGGAGGCTGAGACAAGAGAATCACTTGAGCCCTGGATTTGGAGGTTTTTGTGAGCTGTTATGCCACGGCGCTCTATCCAGGGTGACACATTGAGGCTCTGTCTAAAAAAAAAAAAAAAAAAAAAACAATAATAATAAAGGAAGAAAGCAAAGGAAGTCTAAGGATAGAGTACTTGGTTTTTTGTTTTGTTTTGTTTTTAACCTATCAGCTTGATATTGTTATTAAGGGCCCAACCAAGTTTTCTTCATTTTTCCGTTCTGACATTATGGAGTTCTTTGTCCCTCTGTGGTCTCAATATTACACTGCTATCTCATCCTTCTATATCAGTATCCAAAGACTGAATGGCAGAATATTGACACAGACCCTTTTTTTTTTATTGAGACAGAATCTCAAGCTGTTGCCCTGGGTAGAGTGCCATGGCGTCATAGCTCACAGCAACCTCCCAACTCTTGGATTCAAGACATACTCTTGCCTTAGTTTTTCTATTTTTAGTAGAGACAGGGTCTTGCTTTTTGCTCAGGCTGGTCTCAAACTCATGAGCTCAAGCAGTCCACTTGCCTTGTCCTCCCAGAGTGCTAGGATTACAGGCATGAGCCACTGGGCCTGGCTTCACACAGATCCTTTTTTAAGATTGAGGGAAAGTTTCCTAGATGCTCCCAGCAGGTTTTTCTCACATCTTAATTAACTAGAATTAGTGAATGAGTGATCATTCATGCCCCAAACATTGGCAAGGCAAATGGACTGTCCTTATCTCTTAAGCTGATCAATTTTTATTTCCTAGGCCTGAGGAAGGGCCACCTTCACTGAAGCACATCTCATATTCGACACCCTCTCACCCAATATTTGAACAAAATGGGAGTCTGTTAGAAAGAAGGGAATAATGGCTGTTGGGTAGGCAGCCAGTAACTACTACCATCCTGGGTCATCTTGGTTCCTCTTATGGTTTTAGTTACCATCTATACCAGTGGTTCTCAACCTTCCTAATGCCATGGCCCTTTAATACAGTTCCTGTGGGTGGTGACCCACAGGTTGAGAACCACTGATCTATACCAATGACTGCCAAATACCCAGCCCTGAGATTCATAACTTAGAACCTCAAATCAGTGTTTATTTCTCCTGAGATTCATAACTTAGTACCTCAAATCAGTGTTTATTTATTTATTTTTTGAGACAATAGTTTGACTTTTGTGCCTTTAGTAGAGTGCCATGGCATCATAGCTCACAGCAACCTCAAACTCTTGGACTTAACTTGCCTCAGCCTCCTGAGTAGCTGGGACTACAGACACCTGCCACAGGACTGGCCATTTTTATTTATTTATTTATTTTTTAAGAGATGGGGTCAATTTATAATCACTCACACTTGCATATGAAAAATGAAACACAACTATAGCCTAGGATGAAGGAGGGAAGGGAGGGAGAGGGGAAGGGAGGGGGGTGGGTTGATGGAGGGCTAGTAGGGGGACCACACCTATGGAGCATATTGCAAGTACAAGTTGGATCTATTAGGTGTAGAACACAAATGTCTTAATGCTATAATTGGGTAAATGAGGTAAATAAGAGGTGAAAGCTGTGTTGATTGGTAGCATGTAAACATTCCAATTTGTACAAATGATCAACACAATGAATCCCATAATGGCATAAATGTATGTATGATCTATGTACAAATGACGTAATAAAAAAAAAAAAGTTGGCTCGGCGCCTGTGGCTCAACGGGATAAGGCGCCAGCCACGTACACCTGAGCTGGTGGGTTCGAATCCAGCCCAGGCCCACCAAACAACAATGACAGCTGCAACCATAAAAAGGCCGGGCGTTGTGGCGGGCGCCTGTAGTCCCAGTTACTTGGGAGGCTGAGGCAAGAGAATCGCATAGGCCTAAGAGTTTGAGGTTGCTGTGAGCTATATGCCATGGCACTGTACCAGGGGTGACATAGTAAGACTCTGTCTCAAAAAAAAAAATTAAATAAAATAAAAAACTAAAAGAAATATAAAGAAAAAAGAGAGAGAGAGAGACGGGGTCTAATTCTTGCTCAGGCTGTCTTGAACTCCTGAGCTCAGGCAGTCTACCCACCTTGGACTCCCAGAGTTCTAGGGTTTATAGGCTTGAGTCACCGCGCCTGGCCAAATCATTGTTTAATTTATAAACAAACATCTTTTCTTCCACTAAGTAATGTCACCGCCCCCCCCCCCCAAAAATTCAGGGTGGCACCTGTGGCTCAGTGGGTAGGGCGCTGGCCCCATATACTGAGGGTGGCGAGTTCAAACCCAGCCCCAGCCAAACTGCAACAAAAAAATAGCTGGGTGTTGTGGCAGGCGCCAGTAGTCCCAGCTTACTTGGTAGACTGAGGCAAGAGAATCACCTAAGCCAAGGAGTTGGAGGTTGCTGTGAGTTGTGTGATGCCACGGCATTCCACCGAGGGCGATAAAGTGAGACTCTATTTCTACCATAAAAAAAAAATTCACCCTTGTATCTGTTTCTCTTCTCTTTTCTTTCTGGAGAAATGCCACCCAGTTGGGTGTGGTGGGTGCCTATAATTTCAGGTACTCAAGAGGCTGAGGCAGGGGAATTGCTTGAGTCCAGAAGTTTGAGACTGCAGTGAGCCTTGATCACCTCTGCACTTCAGCCTGGGTGACAGAGTAAGATCCCATCTCTAAAAAATAGAATAAAATTAAAAAACAAATGCAACCCAGTCACCCAGGCCAGAAACCTGGCAATCTTCTTTGGGTCTTCTTGCCTATTTTTTGATCAGTCATTAAATCACCTTTGGATTCTACTGTTTTGATGTTTCAAATCTGTCTTCTCCTACGTATTGCCACCTTTAGTTAAGAACTTGTGACTTCTCATCTGTATCACTGTATCTCCCAAGTGGTTGCTCTGCCTCCAGCTTTTCCCACGTCTAGTTTATTTCTGAAACTGCTGCCAGAGTGATCTATCTAAAGTTTAAATGGGATCCTATTACTTACATGACCTTTAAGGCCTTTCATGATCCAGTCCTTGTTTACCTCTAGTCCCATCCTTTATCACTTCCTTTTTTTTTTTTTTTTTGTAGGGACAAAGTCTCACTTTATTGCCCTCCGTAGAGTGCTGTGGTGTCACACAGCTCACAGCAACCTCCAACTCCTGGGCTTTGGCAATTCTCTTGCCTCAGCCTCCCAAATAGCTGGGACTACAGGCTCCCGCCACAACGCCTGGCTTTTTTTTTTTGCAGTTTTACCAGGGCTGAGTTTGAACCCGCCACCCTCGGTATATGTGGCCAGCACCCTACTCGATGAGCCACAGGCGCTGCCCCCTTATCACTTCCTTTTACTCAACATGCTGCATCCAAATAACCTACCTCCCAGTTGCACTTGACCCTGGCTATATAAAAGTACTGTCTGTAACTCAAGTCTATGGCTTTGCACACACTATTTTTTCTCTCCAATTCCCTCTTTTTTATTTATTTTTCTTTTCTTTTTTTTTGAAGTTTCTCGCTGGGGCTGAGTTTGAACCTGCCACCTCTGGCATGTCGGGCCAGCACCCTAGTCCTTTGAGCCACAGGGGCCACCCCTCCCTCTTCTTTATTATCTGATTACTTCCTATTCTTTCTTTAGCAGTCATCTCAGGTGCCACTGGAGGATTCTGTTTGGGAATCATCCTTTACCCCTCAGTCTTGATTAATTGCTCTAACCTTCTGTCCCCATAATATTAGGTGCTTACCCACTCTTCCTCTCACCGTTTTGTAATCCTTTGTTTACTAGTCTTTCTCTCTGATTAGACTGAGTTTCATGAAGGCAGAAACTGTCTTTCTGTCTGATTCCCTCATTCAGCATACTCAATAAATGTTGGATAAATGGATGGAAACTCACATCAGAAGCTATTGTTTGGCTTTGGGAAATTTTTTAAGTGCAATAGAAATCATTGAGATACTATTCTAGGAGTTCTTGTATTCTGGTTTCAGTGCTCTTGAGATTTAAAACTTGGAGATTATATAGGTAGTAAGCATGCTATACCGAGGAAACTACAGGTATTCCCTACTTTTGTTTCCTTATATTGTGTGGGTCTGCTTGGTATCTATGCTAAAAATAGCATCTCCATTAGTAGTATCTCTATTTGAAAATTATCTGGGAACAAAGTTTTTTGTTTTTTTTTTTTTTTACTTGTACCCTACTCCGGTCTTCCCTTGGACCCTGAAGAGGAAGCAAGAGGTGGTACCAGATCAGGAGTCCCCTCAGAGGTGTCTCAGGGTACATATCTGGATCAGTCACTGGAATCAGTTAGGGGGAGTGTGTGTGGCAGACTGGGGTATGACTCCCCGAAGCACCTGGAGATTGAGACAAGTATGTTCCTGCAACACATGAAAGCCAAGATGGCTGAGCAACCAGCCTGCCTCTCCTGGGGGGTATGGCGGGGGGTGGGGTGGGGTAGTGGCGCTGAGTGGTCCTTTAATGAGGATGCTTTCAGATGAAGCTTAATCAGCCAGTGTGTATGACTGAAATCCTATAGCATTCCACACAGATTGTATTGGAGCACATTTTTTGAGCTCCTATTATTATTTTGACCTGTGATAGTAAAGTTTCTGACTGTTAAATAGGATGTGATAGATTCTTTGTTAATAGAGGTATTACCATATTCCATTTTAAGATGTTAAGACACTCATCTTCAGTTTTAACTGCTGATTCCTGGTTTCCAACAGCCCATGGAATCCTGGCATTTTGCCCTATCAACACATGAGTACCATCTGTGATGAAAGAGAGTAACTGTAGGCTATATAGTACATATAGAAATAATCAAGGGATTTTTTTGTTTGTTTTGCAATTCTGCTTCCGGGAGCTTTTTCAGGAATGCATTATGGTTAAAGTGGCAATTGGCTGTATAACCAAAGATTTGTTTTCGTGGCACAAAGCTGAAAGCTACCACTATCCTGGTGGTAGGATAGCATACTATCTGGTGCCAGGCAGGGACAGAGAAAGCCGTATGAAAAAGTCAGTATCCCTTTTGAAATGCTTATCTAATTGAAGCCCCCGATTATGTTTAAAGAAGAGTAATACTATTCATTAATTTCAAGGCTCTGGGCTGTTGCAGGGAGATACATGATAGCTACTGGATATTTCTTTTTTTTTTTTTTTTTTTATTGTTTTTTGGGGAGTCATTGAGGGTACAAAGAACCAGGTTACATTGATTGCTTGTGTTAGATAAAGTTTTTTTGTTTGAGACAGAGTCTCAACCTGGGTAGAGTGCCAGTGGCACTCGCCCTGGGTAGAGTGCCATGGTGTCATAGCTACAGCAATCTCCAACTCTTGGGCTCAAGCAAGCCTCTTGCCTCAGTTTTTCTATTTTTAGTAGAGATGGGGTCTCACTTTTGCTCAGGCTGGTCTGGAACTTGTGAGCTCAGGCAATCCACCTGCCTCAGACTCCCAGAGTGCTAGGATTATAGGCATAAGCCACTGTACCCGGCCAACTACTGGATATTTCATCAGTTATCTATCATTCCGTTGCATCTTAAATGGAAAGAGAAAAATTTTACCCATTCTAGTCTTTTAATCCGTTTCTGGTGTTCCCAAAACAGTCCCGGGATTAGATATGTGTGAGAAATGGCTGAGAATCGACAGGATGTCTTTGCAACTATTTGTGCATTATACAGGGTGACCATGAAGTTCGGCACACTGTTTTAAATTGCACACGAACTTTATGGCCACCCTGTACAGAAATGCCAAGGACATCCTCAGATGAGACTTAAATCAGCCAGTGTGCTTGAACTCCCACAGTGGGCTTGGCACTGAGGGGGACGACCGATCCAAAATAAATAAAAGACAGAGTCCTTGTATAGGAAATACACAGTTGAATTGGGGGGCAGCGCTGCAAGGTAGTTAAGTGCCACATGAAAGGTTCTGATCATTCAGGGGTCTTGCGTGGCATGCCAGGAAATAGAAGTGTAACACTACTACGTAACACTGTTACAGGTGTAACACTGGGATCAGCTTTTGAACAAAGACTTCAGCATGAGGACTTAGCAAAGAAGCAAACCAAAGGACAATTACCCATGTTCTGGGGCAAGAAGTCTTGGCTGCTTAATATCATTTTCAGCTGCTGCTGTATTCACAGTTGGTAATCATTTAATCAGTAATAGTTCATGTCATGAATGACAGCAGGATAAATGTGCAGTATAAATTCAACTCAGAATCTAGGCCATAGCCTAATACCAAACTTTTAAAGCACAGTGTCATCTGGAGCTGAAGAAAAGGCCGCCACAAGAGGCAGGATAGAGACCGGGAAGACTTAGAGAAAGTTTAAGTTTCTGGAGGTGAGGGTAGCAGAAGCAGAAATCTACCACAAATTGCCAAGGTCGATGAGATCTGGTCTTAGCTGGGCAGGTGTCCCCTCCTGCCTCAGGGACCCTTGGAATTTTGTCTGCCTGTAGGGGTTGAAGCAGAAAGGGTAGGAAGGATGCTAATGGGCAACTTAACTGAAATTGAGCCTTAAGGTTGAGTCAGGCCTTCTCCCTGGGTTGTGAACCCTCTGGGTCAGGGGCAGGGCTCATCTGAGGAACCTACAGGAGCGCCACGCCTGGCTCATTAGTAGATGTGTGGGGAGGCCTTTGAAGATGAAACACTCCATAAGCACTCATTGTTACTGTTTTTTTGGACAAACTAGTACTTTGGTCTCCAGGGGCTGTTGTTCTGGCTCCTTTGCACTAATGTGGAATTTGCTGCAAACTAAGAAGAGTGATGGGGAGTGGGGGAATAGAGGTGGTAATCCAGGAGAAGTTTTTGAAAAAACAACTAAACTCCCACCAAACCCTTGTACTTTCACTTATAAATAGGATTCCTTTCCATCCACCTTTCACATTCTTGGGTTTGGGTGCACTCTGTCTTGACCTGTTTCTTCGCCTGCTGGGTTTGGGGTGTGTTTGACTCTCTAGTTCCCATACTCTGTAGAGAATGCCAGGAGTTGGCATATGGCAAGTGCTGAATAAGCTGCCCGCTGACGCATGCCACCTGCAGGCATAGAGAACTGGCTGGCATGGGTGAACCCCCACTTAATTAATGTTTCAAAGATGCATTTCTTTGGTTGTCCAGGGCCATAGGGACAGGGAGGAAAGAAGAGAGAATGAATGAATGAATGATCGTGATCCATCTGTTGGGGTCAGTGGCTGGGGTGCAAATAGGCATTTTGTTTCTTCATGTTGGTTCTTACTCCTCTTCGTCCTTTTAGCAGATATTTGTTAAGTGCTTACTATTCACCAGGCATAGCATCCAATATGAGTATGCTGCCAGTGAGGTTAGTAAAGATCCTGAAAATTAATTCAGTTGTTCAGCTATTCTGTGCTAGTAGCTTGCCACTCAAGGACACAGAGTGAACAAACCACATAAGGAGCTGACATTATAGGAGGAGGAGTAAAATTATACAGCAAGAAGTAAATATATAATGTATCAGTTGGTGATAAATGTCACAAAGAGAAGTAAATGGCATAAGTGGGATAGGGAGTTAGGGGTGTGTGTGTTATACAAGTGGTTGTGGAAGGCCTCTTTAATAGATGACATTGGAACAGATTCCTGAGGGAGGTGAGGAAGTAACCCATGAAATTTATCTGGGAGAACAGCACTTCAGGCACAGGGAATAGTAAGTATACAAGCTTTGAGGTAGGAAAGCTTAGGGGAATTGGAGTAGAGTAAGCAGGAGAGTGGCAGGAGATCTGATGAGAGAAGGAGTGTAGTTCATGTAGGACCTTGTAAGCCATGGTATGGGCTTTGGGTTTTACTGAAAGGGAGCTATCAAGTCAAGAGAGTTTTGAACAAAGACATCACATTACCTGAGTTTGGTTTTTAAAAGGCTGTAGAAGGCCTGGTGCAGTGGCTCACGCCTGTAATCCCAGTATTCTGGGAGGTGGGCAGATCACCTAAGCTCACGAGTTTGAGACTAGCCTGAGTTAGAGCCAGACCCCATCTCTAAAAAACAGCCAGACGTTGTAGTGGGTGCCTGTAGTCCCAGCTACTTGGGAGGCTGTGGCAAGAGAATCGCTTTAGCCCAGGAGTTCGGGGTTGCTGTGAGCTGTGATGCCAGGGCAGTCTACCGGGGGCAACAAAGTGAGACTCTTGTCAAAAAAAAAAAAAAAAAATCACTGTGGATACTGAAGGGCTTAGGGAAAAAGCAGGAAACTAGCGAGATGACTACCTCACAGCTATGACCATGTGGAATAACTCTCTTTGCATGGGCCACTGTGAGCCTAGGATTTACCAAGCTGAGGAGTGAAGAATAGCCTCTCCACATCTCACTTTCCACTTCTCATTGGGAGGTACACTGTTGTATGAATAGGGCACAACTTTAGCAGCTGGCATTCCATGGAGCATAAAGGATCAGCCTCTTTTAGGAGTGCTGTTTTCTTATTTCTTCTTCATTTATTTTGTGGGGAAGGAAGATGGAATTGCAGAAATACAGGACGGTAAGTGGCAGAGTCTCTTGATTAGAGCTGAGAGCATAAACCTTGGGAAACTGGCAAGCCTGAACCTTGTCAGGAATCACAGAGAGCCACTCCTCATTCCACTCCCTCCTCTCCCACCCTTTCCAGAAGTCTCAGGGTAAGGTTGGGGGAGGGAGCGGCATTAATGATCTTGCTGTGCCTTGGGGTATAGTGTAGAATGTCAGAACTGAAGGGACTAGAAATCATCTAGTTCAACCCCCTCCATTTACAGGTGCAGGTATGGAAAGATGAAGTAACTTGCCCAGAGTGTCATGGTTAGATAACTGGCAGAGTAAGGATCCTGAGTGTTCACTGCTTTGTCACTGCTCCCAAAGGCTTAGTAGGTATCTGAGTAGGTCTTGGGTATTCATAGTCCCCTCAGTCTCTTGGTTTGTCATGAATGTACTCTAGCCGTGACTTTGATAAGTTCCATTTACACATCAAGTCCTGACAAGCAAATGGTGATAACAGGTTTGCATTTTCTTCGCCTAGGATCAGATCCTCCATACCAGGGACCAGGACAAAACCAGACTTACTGCCTCCACTTGGGCCTCACTGTCTTCAAAACACAGCTGCTGTGATCATGGGCAATATCTTTGGAAACCTTCTCAAGAGCCTGATTGGGAAGAAGGAGATGCGCATCCTGATGGTGGGCCTGGATGCTGCAGGGAAGACCACCATTCTGTACAAGCTGAAACTGGGAGAGATCGTTACTACCATCCCTACTATTGGTAAGGGCACAGCTTGCATGTGGGCTTTCATGCCATCAGCTGAGGCAGGGCAGGGACCTTTTCCTATTTCCTCCCCTGGCCTCTTCTTTCCAGGCAAGTCTGTGTGGTTTGTGGGGTTTAGAGAAGTGGGGTTGTTTAGGTTTTTAGCAGGTGCTGGACCTGCTGTTTGCCCACCTACCCTGGCCCTCCCTGATTCAGGAACTTCCACAGCCTGGCACTCAGCAATTGCCCTTAGGCACTAGATTTGGTTTGTTCTCTGTGTTGTTTGGAAAGCAGGTGAAGGGCTTTGAAGTTCCTGCCAGAGGCCTGAAATTGCTTGGGTTTAGATCTTAGGTGGCCGATCCTGGTTAAGACCTGCCCATGGGAGGGAGAACATTTGCCGTGTAAATGGAGGCTCCAGTCATCAGCATCAGCTGGTTCTGCCTTTGGGGCTCTAGGACTATACCTCAAACATCTCTTTCTTCCTCACATCTTAGCTGAGGCAGACTCTGGTGGCCAGGAGTGGGTACAGAAGTGGGACTGAGTCATTTCTTTGTAGGAGGGAGAGCTACAGACTGAACAAACAAACGGGGAAGGTTGGCTTACATTACTGAGGCAACTGTGAGCCTTCTGACCAGCCCTTCTCATCCTCCTTGATTTCTTCACTTAGGTTTTCATTTTGGCCTTTAGGCTTCTAGGTCAAGGATTACCAGGTGTGAGGAAGCCTTATGTTGGTGTCATGGCCAAAGCTGGGGGGAAACAGAACCAAACTCATTGGGGCACTGCTTGAGTGTTTGGGGCCAAGTGGTCAAATTGCCTTTTTTCTCCCCAGCTGTTAAAAGTGTGATTAAATGCTTGGCGCCTGTGCCTCAACGGGCTAAGGCACCAGCCACGTACACCTGAGCTGGCGGGTTCGAATCCAGCCCGGGCCCGCCCAACAACAATGACGGCTGCAACCAAAAAATGGCCGGGCGTTGTGGCGGGCGCCTGTAGTCCCAGCTACTTGGGAGGCGGAGGCAAGAGACTCGCTTGAGCCCAGGAATTGGAGGTTGCTGTGAGCTGTGATGCCACGGCACTCTACCCAGGGCAACAGCTTGAGGCTCTGTCTCAAAAAAAAAAAAATTTTAGGCTGGGAGCAGTGGCTCAGGCCTGTAATCCTAACCCTCTTAGGAGGTCAAGGCAGGAGGATCACTTGAGCTCAGGAGTTTGAGACTACCCTGAGCAAGCATGAGACCCTGTCTCTACAAAAAA